>PVJN01026106.1:0-29368 GCA_004026805.1 Lasiurus borealis
AGTCCATTGGATTTGACAATGAGGAGGTCATTTTTCACTTTACCAAGAGTTTGTGTTTTGGGGGGATAGTAGAGCCAGAGCCATAGTGCATGAATTGAGGACTTCATGCTACATGAGGGGGAAACAGAAGCTGTGTTAGTCTGAAGAAATTGGACTGTGAAAGGAAGGTAATATTTATGAGAGAAAGGATAAAAATTATGTCTACTAAGAAGAACTCATATTTGATGATTTTGTGGGAGACTGAAGGGTCTGAGAAAGCAAAGACTATAAAATGCAAGGTGGAGGGAAGGAAAAGCAACAGTGCCCTCTCACTTGGTAGTGAACATTCATTACCTCATGATTGTTACGTGTGTGTGTGTGTGTGTGTGTGTGTGTGTGTGTGTGTGTGTGAGAGAGAGAGAGAGAGAGAGAGAGAGAGAGAGAGAGAGAATATATGTCATTTACCCCAATGAGGTCATCCATTATTATAAGGTGGAGGTCTTATGCTATACTGCTATTCTTCCTCAGCCTGTTTATTACATGGCATGTAGTTGGTTATTATTGCTTGAGCATGTGAGGAAATGCTTGGAGAACTTCTCTGGATAATCCCTTCAGTCTTTATTTTTAAAGAAGATGTAATGTTGAAACAGTGCCACAGATCTCTCGGCAGTCAGCTTTTTAGGCTGACATGTAGTCTCACACTTGAATTGGCTCACTGAGTTCTGGTGAATTTGAACATTGTTACCTCTCTCTAAATAAAATTAGCTTGTTTTTTGGTAAGATTAGGGAGCCAGTAACTCTACACTTTGGTTGGGATAACATGTTCTTTCCTCAAAAGGAAAAAAAAAAAGTGTGACATTATCCTTGTTTCTTTTCATTTCATCAATTCTGAAACCTTTTCTCTTCAGGGGGCCAGGATTTCCTGAAGCTCTGGGCCCACACAGGCTCCTTGTATGATTGACTCTCTTTTCAGTCACTTGCATATCTTTGAACAACCCTTTTTCTGCTTTTATTTAGGAAAAGGGCTGCAATGTTTTACTGTTATGCCTTGAACTTGATGATACCAGTAGATGTCACTCTGGACAGCAGGATAGAGGATCTCTATTCTTAGCTGTGGTTCAGAATGGGCTGTGGTATTCTTGCTCCCAACTGCTTTCACACATCTCAGGACTGACACATCTGAATTATGACATTCTCTGCATTGCCAGTTTTACTTCTGTGTTGTGAAATAAGAGGGTTGGGAGAGCTGCCATTTCATCTCGTTCTCATTCAGCTAGAATGCCCAATGCTTACACAGTTATACCAATCAACTAAGCAAGAAGGAAATGGTTCAGGGAAAAATGGAGGAAATATATGTTTTAAAGCAGCATATCAGAATCCAGAGTTCAGGCACGTTAAATTCTGCTGAGACCTAAGGCAGAGAAGCAGTACATGCTTTCCTGAGAATATGTATGTGCTGTCTGGACTCAGACCAAAGTAAGCTGATCTCTCCATATATAAATTTCTCTTTTCCCCCATTTCAAGATCTTGGTTGGGCATCTCTGATTTAGGGAAATGGTGAATACACACACACACACACACACACACACACACACACACATGTGTGATATGTGTGTGTGTATATATATATGTGTGTGTGTGTGTGTGTGTATGTGTATGTATGTGTGTGTGTGTGTGTATATATATATATATATATGTTTACTTTCTAGCTTTATTGTTTTTGAGATTAAAGGCTAGGGTTAAGGGCTCTGGGGAGCTCATGAAAGGAATGATCATTTATAGCAGATGTTTGGAGCATATTTTGTTGAGGAGGTGGAACTGACTATCAGTTCCTTGAAGGCTGAGAAGTCTGTGTTTTCCCAATGAAGAATGGTGAGGTAAGTCCTCTAGGAAGAGAAGACATAAGGAAAAACACAATGATGGGCAAGGTTCAAGAAGGGTCAATGAGGTCAATTTGCTTAGAATATAGGATTTATGACTAAGATAAGGCTAATAGGACTTTCTACTCTCATCCTTCCTTCCTGTTGAATCTGAAGACTAAAAGAATCATCATCGATATTTCCCTGAGTGCATGTGGCTCTCCTCCTCTGTCAGCTGCAATCCTCCCATCTATCTCATCTTCCATATACTCTTAGTATTAACACCCTGAATATGAAATAATATGAAGATACGTGTTTAATAATAACAACAAAAAATAAAAAAAATACTTGTCTTCTCTGTGTACCTTGTCACAGTTTTAGAGACTAAGACTGCTACTGATCTCACTGGTGGGTGTTAGCTCAAAATATGTTATGAAAAATAGGAATATAGATAACTCAAAAAGAAAAGGCTTTTAGATAAAGATGTAATCCTCTTATGTAAAGGAGGAGAAAGGGACACTGATAATGCCACTTTAATTAAAGTTTTCTTGGTATCTTCATTCTAATTTATTTTTTGAAGGGTTACATATGTATTAAGTCTATGACATTGCACACCATTTAATGCCAAGAATAATTTTCTCCCTAATAAGTATATTTTCAAAATGTTAATTTAATATCATTTTCTAGTGGTTAAGGACATGTTTCTGTTTTTCCCTTGTTATATGACCTTGTTAGCATTTTCCAAGATGAGAACAGATGTGCTTCCAGGCACTTTCTTTTTAAAGTCATATTATTTTATTCTCAGAAATTAATATATTTGTATACTTGGGAACTACTGTACAGAGTAATCTATAATTTACATCTGCAGGGAAAGAAAAGGATAGCTTTCTAATACGTGGAAAGTTACAAACTAAGAATTCTATAACCCTCTCTGTTGACTTTCCAGCTATATATAACAATGAGATATTGGATTTTGTTATAAGTTATAAAATCTTATTAATCAAAACATGTTGGGACAAAGCAGAAGATTAACTATTTGCTTTGAAAATTAAGGAAAGGGTATAGAGAAGAGAAAAAGATATTAAATTGCATGATCTTTAATTCTGTTTGGAATTAATGGGCATCGTGATCACCTTATTTGAATTCCTGACCTTTACCATATTATTACAGTTTATTTTGTGCAGAAAAATGGGGGGATATTTCAGGTCCATTTGTTATAGCCATTGATGACTTGAGGAAATTAGTGTGAACCTTCAGAAACTTTGTTATAAGAATTCTATATTATTTAAGTTTGGGCACATGGGCAGTATCTTTTAGTGTTGACTTGTACAGTATTTACTTGGTCATAATGTGAAGTTGCTGAATAATTTAACTCTAATTACAGAATATATGGTCACCCTTTTTACAGAGCTTGCCATTTGACAGAAATGGTCTCTTAAGACTCATAGCACTTTGCATTTTTTAAAAAAATATTTTTATTGATTTCAGAGATGAAGGGAGAGGGAAAGAGAGATATAAACATCAATGATGAGAGAAAATCATTGATTGGTTGCTTCCTGCATGCCCCCAACTGGGGATGGAGCCTATAACCTGGGCATGTATCCTTGACCTTGACTGGAATAAAACCTGGGATCCTTTGGTCTGCACTTCTGACCTGGGATCCTGTGGTCTGCATTCCCATGCTCTATCCACTGAGCAAAACCAGCTAGGGTGCACTTTACATTTTTTATAGTAAGTGACATCTGCCACCTAATATGTGAGAAAAAAGACCATGATTTTTTCCACTTTCTTATCATTGACAGAGTCAAAGTAAATTGAACTCAGGAGTTGGTAAATAAATATTTATAAGATAAATGTCATGGTCTAGTCTACTGTCAAGTATTTAAAACCAGAAAGGCAAAGCATAAAATTACAATTTGTTTGAAAGAAACCAGAATCATGTTGCTATGGCATCCTTTGTAACTTAATCTTTTTGGCTCAAACTTTTATTATTAAAAATTGAGACTAGCTCATGTAAGGATGTAAACAACTACTTTCATTTCCAATCCTTTACATGTCAGTATATTCCTTTCCTCCCCCTCCCTAACCCTCCTACAAAAGTCACATGAGTATAAACCTTACTACTATGCTTCTGATTCAAATCTGAAATATTTTTCTAAGATCCCATAATCGCATATAGGAATTCCAATTTTATATTGTAGATGGAGAAGGAAAAAAAATTACCTTATATTATCTCAACTAGATCTAAATTAGATTCAATATTGTCAGTGATTTTCTTCCTACAGTTTTAGATTGGGAAATTCACATATGACTATCCCAAAGTAAAAATTCAGTCTTTCCAGACAAAGATCAACTTCTTAGGTAACTTTCTCTATAGGACTCAACAAGATAAGCTAGAGAGGCCTTGGCCCTTTCAATGTGTACCCGAATAGTGCTGTTCAATGGAGGCCACATCTATCAAGAATTTAATATTTTCTCTATTTTAGATGTACTTCTGATATCCTCCCAAGACAATAACACTAATATTCATTATTTTTGAGTGCTACCTATGTGCAAGGTACTGTTCTAATCTGTTCAAAGGTTGTACATCATTTTAGCAAACCAATGAGTTAAGGCAGTGATCGGCAAACCGCAGCTCATGAGCCACAGGCGGCTCTTTGACCCCTTGAGTATGGCTCTTCCACAAAATACCACGGCCTGAGTGAGTCTAATTTGAAGTGGTGTTAGAAGAAGTTTAAGTTTTAAAAATTTGGCTCTCCAAAGAAATGTCAGTCATTGTACTGTTGATATTTGGCTTTGTTGACTGATGAGTTTGCTGACCACAGAGTTAAGGAATTGTATTATCTCATTCTCTGGATGAGAAAACCAGAGCATATATCATCCAGTTCTTAGTGCTTTATGTCCTCTTTGAAAAGCATGTGCAGCAACATATTCTAGCTAAGGCTAACCCAGGGCTCATGAATCAAGGTCGTACTTAAAGGATAGACATACTTCAGCATGAAAAAAATGGGAACATTTTAGGAATTTTCTTGAGGATGCCCATCTAATGGTTTGGATTCTTAATACTATAAAATTAATTTTGCTCTGTAAAATAAGTTTAGTATTATTAAATACTCAAATCATCTAGTTATCTTTAACTGCATGTTAAAAACCAAAATGTTCTGTTATGTACTTTGGTCTGATCTTTAATATTGCTTAATTTTTTAAAGAATTTGTATTGCATGCATGTGCATAATTTTAAAAAATAATGCCAAATCTATTTGAAAAATGTAAACTTTGATTTTTTGAAAAAAAATTATCTTAGTTTGAGGTTTTCACGAATGTAAAGTAAATGCCAACCTACTTGAGAGAGATAATGTTGTAGGTTAATTTTATAAGACTTTTCACACTTAAAATGATGCTTCAGTTTTGCCTAACTGTTGGAATTAATATAGAAATTTGAAGCTATTTGGTCTGTACAAATGAGATATTTCTCATTAAGGAAAACTTAAAAAAATAGGATCCATCTGAATAAAAGAGAAACTGAAGTAGGGGACTAATTTGAACTTAAAATGGAGGAAATGACTAATTTCTGAATAGACCATCAAATGAAACCTCTTGATAGTTCTTTTGAAAAGTTAATCTATTAAAATTTCGGGAGTCCAGAGTCCTGAGTTCTATTTTTGTCTTTGCCATGACTTTGGGCAAAACACACTTTCTGTGTTTCAGTTTCCTCAATCACAAAATGGAAGGAAAAAAGTATTGGGTTATGGCATATTCAAGGCCCTTTTCACCAATAAATGGTTGATTTTATTATATTCTAAGCAGAAAAAGGCCCAGATAAGCTTAACCCTAGTCTGAAAGGGAAGTAAAAGAAGTATTCAACAATCATTGAACTTTCACCATGAGCCATCTACTATTCTAAAAGCTTAGCATATATTCACTGATACTTTCTTCATACAACACTGACTTATTGAAATCATCCCCATTTAAAAATGAGGAAGTTGAGGTACAGAGACATAGGGACACTTGCTGAAGGTCTTATAGCTAGTAAGGTGTGGAGCAGAGATCCTAATCTAGTGGGCAGGGCTCAAGAGCCCAGAGCCCAAGCCACAATGCTCACCTTCCTAGAGGAATCTGAGTCCTTCCGCGTAGAATGGTCCCTTCCCTATGTTCTTATCTTCAGTAGGAAAAATGGAAAAGTTGGAGAAATAATTACTGGCTGGAAAATCAACTCTAAATCACTTTGAGGACTACTTTATCACTGTAAATGATTTTTGGAACATTCTCTTTTTCATGCTTAAGCAAGATTCTGATATAGTGTTCTGTTGGCAAAGGTTGTAAAGTGTCTGTCATGTTGGCACTGGACAGATGAGCTCGATAACAATGTATTTATCCAGTGCACTCACCACCCAGAGAGGGAGCATACCCCATTGGAGGTTGCACTAGGAAACTTAGGAACAACCAGGGGATTTTGGAAACAGGTTTTCTAGTATCAAGAAGAGGGAATGACCTCTGGTTTTCCAAGAGAGGATGTGATGGCTTATTGAATAATGTCATGAGCTAGAAGGGATAGGTGGAAACTGTACCTGATCCTTTTGATAAGGAGGGTTGTTTGAGTGGGGGACCTTATCTGTGGGAGTAGAGTCCAGGAGAACTTAGACTTAGGTCATTCAAGTCCTTTCTAGTTTCACCAGATGCCAAGACCCATAATATTGGCTCTGAATTTTAGGCTTTACACCACACAGTGCTAAGTTAACCCACTGTGCTTAGTGTCTAGGCCTGCTTGGGCAGCTATAACAAAATGCTACATACTGGGTGCTTTAGAAAACAGAAATTGATGTTTTAGTTCTAGAAGCTAGCTAGCTGTGAAATAAGATGGCAGCAATTTCAATTTCTAGTGAGGGCTCTCTTCCTGTCTTGTGAATGGCTGCCTTTCTTACTATTTCTTTACACGAAATTTCCTCAGTATAGAAGGAGATAGAAGAGAGAGGGGAGAGGAGAGGGGGAGCATGCCTTTCTGATATTTCTTCTTCTAAGTGCAGTAATCCTATTGGATCAGGGCCTAACTCTTATGAACTCATTTAACCTTAATTATTCCTTACAGACCCCAAATACAGCTACATTGGTTTTAGGGCTGCAGAGTATGAATTTGGGGGAACATAAACATTCAACTCATAATACCTCTTTCTATATTTTTTAATACTCCTCACACTTTTAATAACTAATTAATATATGTCTTTTTCCAATAGGTTAAATATTAAGAGTATTACTAGTACCTACCATGATGTTTTTTAGCACAAAATAGATTATCTAAAATGTGTTGAGTTGAACTGAGAGAGAGGAGTTTGGATTTGGATTTTGTTTAAGATAACTTTCTTTGAGGATTTCAGGTTGATTTGACCAGCACATCATATTTTTCCTCTTCTTTTCTTAGTCTTTTAGAGGGAGCATGGAACATGGTGTTATCTTTGATTCCTGGGTCTTTATTGTGGAAGTAATGATATCCATCCCATTTTATAGCCTGTACAGATAAAATAAGAACATGAATATGAAAATTCTTCATAAGTTACAAATATCACAAATGCAAGGCAAAATATTTGAACACACTGCACATACTATGATAGCATTACTTCATCTGGATTTTCAAAACATCTGGAGTGCTGTTAAAAATGTTACTTCAATGTCCTACATTAGTCTTATTGAGTTGCTAGAGGCCCAGTGCATGAATTCATGTACTAGTGGAGTCCTTTGACCTGGCTTGCAGGATTGGGCCAAAGGGGCTCTCCAATATCCCCTGAGGGGTCTTGTGTTGTGAGCAGGCTCAGGCCAGATTGAGGGACCCCACTGGTGCACGACTGGGGCTGAGGAGGGATGCAGGAGGTTGGCCAGCTAAGGAGGGACTGAAGAAGGGCTCCAGGGCATGTCTGGCCCATCTTGCTCAGTCCTAATAGGCTGGACCCAAACAGCAAGCTAACCTACTGGTCAGAGAGTCTACCCCCTGGTGGTCAATGGATGACATAGCAAGTGGATGAGCAGCCTTCGCATATTATTAGCATATTATGCTTTAATTGGTTCAATGGCTGGCTGTTGATTGGGCACTTAGCATATTGGCTTTTATTACATAGGATAGTATTTGCTGGGGTCCAAGTTTCTGCATTTTAACAAAACCCCACGTGATTTTAATGCACATTAAACTCTGAAGCTAGTATACTCTGTTCAATTGAAATAAATTAAGTGAAAACATTTACCAGTGACTCTTAACCCTCAAGTTCACAAGGAGATATTAGTTTTTAATTTAAAACAAGCAAACAATGAAATGGAGCAACTTCCCACAGCAGAAGGTCATAGAGTTTACTTGGTTTAACGTGTGTATACGTGTCCCATGCAGAACTATGAATATAGTGGTTGGCAAACCTGAATGCTTTCAGAATCACATACAAACTTTAAATATATAGATTAATAATGCTCCTCTTCCAAAGAATTTGAGTAGGTCTCTGGCAGGATCAGGGAATCTGTTTCTCAAATGCTCAAGTAATGGTTATAGAGATCAGGGGAAAACCCATTAAATTACAGTGAAATTTAGTGGTTGTAAAGTCAACCAAATTTATAATACTTTTATATAAATTCTGATGTACCAGTCTCAGTGTTGAATTATTTAATGACATTCATTAGTCTTGATACACAAAATAAAGGTGTGAAAAGTGACAAAGCTGACTGGGCCCAGGCATCTTTTTGTTCAACTTTGGATTGTGTATATATACTTGGAATGAAGCCATGTTTTGTTTTGATTTAGCTTCTGCAAATAAAACAGGAGACTCACGGAGCCTAGCAGTTCTGACTGAATAAGTTTTGGCTTCCAAAGTCTTATTGTTTTTTATTTACTGTCCTCTCTTTGATCCTAAGGCTTGAGAGGGAATCTGAACACAAAACTTATCCAAACCTATAGGAACACAAAACCTAACAGTCTTTATTCAATTTCAGAGAAGTGAGTTTTAAACACCTCTTTAAACTTTTACCTACCCAAGTACATGACAACAAGTTTATGCTCAATAAAAAAAATATTGAAAATATTAAATTATTTGTCAACACTGAATCCAAGGCACACACAAATCAACTTCATGGATTAGTGATATTACTGCTCAGTTCAACACTGAAACATGTGCATGAGGGGATATTTTGAAGTTGATTAAAGCAACCCAAATATTAGCTAAAAAATCAAGAGTGGTTACAAACTTGGGAGTGCATCTTCAAAGGTCTTCAAATATTTTCTTGATTTTTAAAATCAACCCAAATGCTGGGAATAATTAGATCACTCCCCTCTCTTGAGAAAGGAAGAAATGGAGATGAAGTGACTAGCCTAAAATGTGCCATGGACTGAATTAGTATTCTAAATTGTACAAATGCTCAAGTCTTCTGATCATAGTTCACTGCTTACTGGATCAGGTGGGCTGAGCTATAAAATATATACCATCCATATATGAAAAGGATACTGTTGTTACATGGCATAAATGAATTTATATGTGTTAGATCTTATGGGCATCAAGAGCCAACATTTTCCATCTTCCCTAGTAGAACTTCTTGTATTCAGAAATTAATGGGGACAAGAAAAGATTGTGTAGTGTGTGTGCTTTTCAAAATTGTAGTCCATATTTCTACCTCTTTGATTAATTTCTGGGAACATGATTGATAACTGTCCAGGTTTCTGAGAATAGAAATAATTTAAAGTCTCTAAATTATATTAAAGATTAATTTTATTTTTTAAAAATTTTATTTTATTGTTTAAAATATTACATATAGTAGTACATATATCTCATTCCCCCCCCATAAACCTTCCCCTAGTCTCCCCTACCCCCAGTCTCCCCTACCCCCTGTCACATGCCCTCATCCCACCTCCCCAGTCTCTTGTGTCCATTGGTTGTGCTTATATGTATGCATGCAAGTTCTTTGATAGATCTCTTTCCCCTGCTACCTAACACTCCACTGCCTTACCGCTGTAATTTGACAGTCTGTTAGGTGTTTTATAGCCTCTGTGTCTATCTTTTTGTGTATCAGGTTATAATGTTTTTTATTTTCCATAAACAAGTGAGATCATGTGGTATTTTTCTTTCACTTCCTGGCTTATTTCACTTAACATAATGCTCTCCAGGTCCATTCATGCTGCTGCAAATGGTAAGAATTCCTTCTTTTTATAGCAGTGTAGTATTCCATTTTATAGATGTACCATAGTTTTCTAATCCACTCATTTGCTGATGGGCATTTAGGCTGTGTCCAAATCTTCACATGATGAATTGTGCTGCTATGAACATAGGGGTGCATATATCCTTTCTGATTGGTGTTTCTAGTTTCGTGGGATATATTCCTAGAAGGGGGATCACTGGGTGAAATGGGAGTTCCATTTTTAGTTTTTTTGAGGAAACTCCATACTGTTCTCCACAGTGGCTGCACCAGTCTGCATTCCCACCAGGAGTGCACGAGAGTTCCTTTTTCTCCACATCCTCACCAACACTTGTTGTTTGTTGATTTGTTGATGATTGCCATTCTGACAGGTATTACCACGTTGTCGTTTTGATTAGCATCTCTCAGATGATTAGTGACTTTGAGCATGTTTTCATATGCCTCTTGGCCTTCCTTCTGCTTTCTTTTGAAAATATTCTATTTAAGTCCATTGCCCATTTTTTTAAATTGGATTATTTATTTTCCTTTTATTAAGTTGCATAATTACCTGTAGATGTTGGAGATTAAACATTTATCAATGATAACACTTGCAAATATGTTCTCCCATACAATGGGCTTTCTTATTGTTTTGTTTATGGTTTCTTTTGCTGTGCAAAAGCTTTTTATTTTGATGTAGTCCATTTGTTTATTTTCTCTTTAGTTTCCATTGCCCTAGGAGCAATATTGGTGAAGAAATTCCTTTGGCATATGTCTGATATTTCTCTGCCTGTGGATTCCCCTAGTATTTTTATGTTTTCCCATCTTATCTTTAAATCGTTTATCCATTTGGAGTTTATTTTTGTATTTGGTGTAAGTTGGTGGTCCAGTTTCATTTTTTTTTTTGCATGTATCTGTCCAATTTTCCCAACACAATTTATTGAAGAGACTGTCTTGACTCCATTGTATGTTCATGCCTCCTGTGTCAAATATTAATTGAGCACAGTGATTTGGGTCGATATTTGGGTTCTCTATTCTATTCTATTGGTCTCTCTCTCTGTTCTTGTTCCAATACCAGGATGTTTTGAGAAAAGTCGCTTTGTTTAGAGGATTTGTCCAATGGTGATAGTGGGGTATTAAAGTTTCCTACTATGATTGTATTACTGTCAATCTCTCCCTTGATATCCTCCAGGAGTTTTTTATGTATTTGGGTACTCCTATATTGGGTGAGTATATGTTTACAAGAGTTGTTTCTTCTTGTTGGATTGTTCCCTTTAGTATTATGAAGTGACCTTTCTTATCTCTTTTTTTGTCCTTCACTTTGAGATCTAATTTGTCAGATATAAATATTGCCACCCCAGCTTTTTTTTTCATTTCTATTCGCCTGAAAACCCTTTTTCCATCCCTTCACCATCAGTCTGTGTGTTCCTTTTTTTTCTGTGGTGGGTTTCCTGTAGACAGCAGATATATGGATCATGTTTTCTTATCCACTCAGTTATCCTGTGTCTTTTGATTGGGGCTCTTAATCCATTTACATTTAAAGTTATTATTGATAGGTGCTTGTTTGTCACCATTTTTATTCTTTACCACCGTGTTCCTTCTTCATTTCCTATTTCTTCTTTTTACAGCAGACCCTTCAGCATTTCTTGCATTGCTGCTTTGGTGGTAATAAACTCTCTTAGTCATTTTTTGTCTGTGAAGCTCCTGATTTCACCTTCAATTTTGAATGATAGCCTTGCTGGGTGTAATATTCTTGGATTCAGTCTCTTGCTTTGCATCACTTTGTATATTTCATTCCATTCCCTCTGGCCTGATGTGTTTCTGTTGAGAAATCAGTTAATATTCTAATAGGAGATTCCTTGTAGGTAACTTTCTATCTCTCTCTTGCAGCCTTTAAGATTCTTGTTTTGTTGTTGATGTTCGTCAATTTAATTATGTGTCTTAGTGTTGGTTTTTTGGGGTTCCACTTATTTGGGACTCTATGTACTTTTGGACTTGCATTTTTTTTATTCTTGCCAATATCAGGGAAGTTTTCTGTCATTATTTTTTCAAACAGATCTTCTATTCCTTGCTTCTCTTCCTCTCCTTCTAGTACCCTATTATGTGAATGTTGTTTCATTTTATGTTGTCCCTTAGGATCTCCTCTTGATTTTTAAGTCTTCTTTCCAGTTGCTGCTGTGTTTGTGGTTTTTCCTACCTTGTCTTCTAATTTGCTGATGTGGTCCTCAGCCTCTTCTAGTCTACAGTTTAAGTCTTCCATTATGTTTTTTATTGTAGCTATGTCATTCTTCATTTCTTCTTGGTTCCTTTTCATGTTGGTTACATTCTCATTTAGCTCCTTATAGTTCTCGTTGAATTGTGTGTATTTGTCATTGAATTGTGTGTATTTGTCATCCAGCCATTTAAACATCCTTATAACCATTACTCTGAATTCCTTCTCTGATATGCTGCTAGCCTCAATTTCGTTTAATTTCCTTTCTGGTGATTCCTCCTTTTTTTTCCCCTTTGGGGATTGCTTTTTTGTCTTCCCATGTTTTGCTATAACATTTTAATTGTAGGTCCAATTGGTTCGATATTCAGATTCTTTTTGGGATGGTGCTACTGGTGTTATCTCTCAGGTCTCTTGGGCTTGGTAATCTAGTGTAGCTCCCTACTTGAACTATTTAGGTTCTCTTGATGTAGGTTTGTGAGCTGGAAAGGTACAACTGCGGTGCCTAGAAGTCAGCAGCTGTGGAGGGAAGTGTCCCAATTTTTGCTGTCTTGCACCCTTGATTGAAATCTCACATGTCCAGTGCGGACTCTCAGTGGCACCCAGGAACCATCTGTTGTGATGGATTTCAGGAGGCCTGCATTCTGGAAAGGCATGTCTGTGGTGTCCAGAGTTCTGTAGTTGTTGGGTGTGCAGACTCAGTTTTTGGTCCCGCACCTATGGTGGATATGTACACACTCCCAGGGACATCCATGGTACATTTGCCAGCAAGGGGTGCTGAAGTACTCAGACAGGCCTTGACACTGAAGCCGTGTAATTGAGGTATCTGTGTGCAGGTATCCAGGATGAATGAGTTCAGAATTTCTACTGCCAGGGGGAGTGTGTCCCTGTTGTCCAAGATCACACCCAGCCAGGACTCACAGCAGCTCCTACAAACACCATGTGGATAGATGGGTTCAGGGTGCCTGAGGTACATTTGCCTAAGCAGATTTCTGACAGACTTTGAGGGTTCTTGGCACTAAAGTTACATAGCTGGTGTCTGCGGGCAGTTATTCAGGCAGAGCAAATTCAGAATTTCTACTATGGGGCAGCTCGCCCTTGTCTGTACAGAATCACATCAGCGGGGAGGGGGGGGTGTCACAGTGGCTCCCAGGAACTACCTATAGAGTAGTGTGCACTCGGTGCCTGTGAGGCTGGAAAGGAGTGAAAGAATATGGTGTTCTGAGTTCTGTCACTGGGGAGAAGGAAGGTGCACTTACTGCTGTAGGAACGGTGCACCTTTGGAGGCAAAGGTCCCAGGTCCAGTAGCAGCTGGTGTAGCAGGATTTTGGCTGGAGTGGCTGCTGGGTCTCGGTCAGTGTCAAAGTCCTGTCTGGGTGGTGGTGATGATGAGTTCCTAAAAAAGGCCGTTAATCTCCTTCAAGATGATGTGGGCTCTGTGCCTGAGTCCTGCAGTTCAGGGAGTGCCCACAGTGGAAGTAGTTTCTCCTTGTCCTAAAATGCCTGGTCAGCCAGCCCCTGCTGTTCCTGTGAGACTTAACAGTCCCTATTCACTCACACATACACCACACACATCCACACACTCTCCTTTCGTACCCTCATTCACTCACTTCCTCTCCCTCATCTCTATGCTGCCAGTCGCCATCTTTTTTCCTAAAAATTAATTTTAGATAGGGCCAGAAGTATTTAGACACATTAATGAATTTTACTTTATGGAATTAACTAGATACATGTAATGTTTTCTTGATGTGTGTTCATTAAAAAACAATGTAGAACACTGAAGCATAGACAATTATTGTTTTGAGAGCTCTGGATAATTAAAGAGCAATCTCAGTTTATTTCATACAAGTCTTTAAATTTATTTTGTCTTGGTTTCTGACTATGCTATATTATAAAACTTTTCTTTCAAAAAAGAACATGGGCTCCTTAAGTCACAGGATACTCAAGGAGACCTTTCAGGTGAGAGAATAAGAGAAAGAAGTTAATTCAGTAACAAAATGTTTGCATTTTGACATTAATCACTCTCTGTCTAGGTATTCCCCAGCCTATAGTATTTGTTACAGCAGCTCAAGCAAACTAATGCAATGACACTTATATGGATATATCCTCTTAAGTTCTTTTCATGTTGTCAGGATCTAGAAATCTCTTTAAATTGTATGAAAAATATTTGTTCAGAGCACTGCTGGCTATAAAATTTCTGGCTTTCAGTGCAAAATGAAAATAAGGGGCTCTTTGTTCAAAAAGCAAGAAAAATGTGCCTTTTTGAGAAACTGTACTACCCTTAAGATACTAAAATATAAAGGCTTTTCCTTTCTTCCATGCTTTATCTACTTGCCATTTTAACTTCTAAGTAAAGTAAACAAGATTAAATAATTTGCATGTATTTTACCGTTCATATTTATATTGTCCAATGGAAGTTTTAAAGGCCAATATAAAATCATTTAACCTGTATGCAGAATCGACAAATTTGCACAATTCTTAATCTGTAGTCTGTTTGTACATTTGTATTTTGATCTTACCAGAACCAATAGAAACATTGCACAAAGCTAGCTCAACTGTCTTTACTTCATGGTACACACATTCTAGCAACATTCACTTTGTGATGTATAAGGAACTACTTAAAGGAATTGTAGGTTATCCTGTCTTTTTCTTCTGTGTTATCATCTTCAGTGTAGGTGATGGGCTACACTAAAAATGTAGCAGAAATGAGAAAGAATTCAACAGGCTTGCCCTGACCCATGGTGATTTAGTTGCTTGGCCTGGTCCCATGCACCAGGAGGGTACAGATTCAATTCCTAGTCCAGGGCATATGACTGGGTTGTGGGCTGAATCTCTGGTAGGCAGACTGCAGGAAGCATCCAATCACTGTTGTTCTCTCACATCCATGTTTCTCTGTCCCCCTCTTCCTTTCTCTCTCTTTAAAAGTCAATAATTCTTAAAAAAAAAAAAAGAATTCAGTAGACTTCCTTAGTCATTTGTGTATCTTAGAACACCATTGTCTTTTTATTTTTTTGCATTTGATACAAATTCTGGTTTGAAAGTGTGCCCTTTTCTGGATGTTGATGCCCCTGAGTACTCAGTCCTCGATGTGCAGGTTTACCTTGCCTTTGTTTTGAGTCTTGCTGAACTCCCACATGTCTTGGTTCCACTGGAATTCTGTGCTTCTGAGGCATTGCGACTTCTGTATGCAGATGGAGTGGTGAGAACTGGGGACATGCATATTTCCCATTTTTTTCTCAAGTTCCATTATCCCATTGGACTTCTCATACAAAACACAAGTTCAAAGCTAATGTTCAAGATAGCAACATTAGAATATTAGAACAAGCATGCGTGCCTTCTGAGCAGGTGACCCTGTGTGACTGCACATGTCACACACCATTACCTGTGAAGTTGGCATGTATAGGTGTGTGTACATAGGAACATATTATATTTTTCTGGCAAGAAGATGCAGACCCTTTATCAGATTTTTAAAAGAATGTCCGATCTCACAAAAAGACAAGACGATACTATGCTAGAAGGATTACTGCTTAGAAAGGGCCTCATCACTTTGCAGAGAAGGTAGTAAGTCTTATTTCTCTCCCTATTCAACAGCCTAAGAAGCTGATTCAAAGCAAGTGGATGTGGTGCCAACTCACAGTGTACTGACAAAGCCATCGAGTTTGGAACTACCCCTCTGAAGGTTTTACTGAAAGGATATATGGGGGTTGCAATATCACAAAATGTCTGAGCTAGAATACCTATCACCTCTATTTTTAAATATGCAGTAAAGAAACCCTAAAAAGGCTCATTGTGTGAGAGCTTATACCTGGTTAAAAGCACGTCCTGACCATTGTCCTTCAGGGCTATAAAGCTAGAGAAGAAAGGGGCTCTGGGACGGCCAACGGAATAAAAGATGAGATTCTCTCAACTTTTTAAAAATAATGCTTTTGGCAAAAGCACTTGCTGTTCAGTGATGAGTACCATCTTGGTTCACATGCGGCTGGCAAAATAAATTGTCTGCATCCTGCCTCTTCACCTCTGTTAGGCACTGATATCACGAAATGTAAAAATGAGTGTTTTATGCAAGGAAAGGAGACTAACATTTGTGGGCACCATTCCGCAGTTTTTGCTGCTGGTGGACGCTGTGATAATTACACACAAATATTCATCCAGTCTGCCAGCCATTTCTTTGTAATTGACAGTTTCTGACTCCCGGGCTCACTGGAGAATTGTACATTTGGTGCAGCCCAATAAAAGCCAGAAATGGGTTTCTATACATTGCCCTGTCAGGCAGACACAGTTCTGGGATGTTGGAGTCGTTCATTACAGTTTTTGCACATCAACTCACACAGCTCCAGCTATGATTCGGTTGCATGAATGATTGTTTTCAAGGTTTGAAGCACGATGGTTGCACTCTGAGATAAAAGGTAGGGACGTTGTGAATTTAGGATCCCAGCAATGCTTTTCTTAACTATTTAACAACACGGAAATTAAAAAAAATATATTATTTAATATTTATAGGTTGAAGCAAATTATTTATGTGTTTGATATTTCTCAAATGTAATTAAAACGAATTTGAGAAAGACAGCACAGGAATAGAAGGTGATAAAATACAGAGAGTTTCCATCTCTGAAACAGGGAAGGTGAGGTTGGAAATGTTTAGAGGTCAGTTTTCCCCTCTTTCAGTTTCAAACTCAATACCATGTCAGAAACAGTCAACGTAACGTATCATTGGTATTCCACAAATGAAGCAGTTTTTGCCTACAATGAAAGCATATGGTGATTTAGAAACGTTAAAACACTTGCTATAAACATTTTGGAACTGAAATATTTGTCTAAAATCTTGACTGATCAGTTGCATGTTCTATGCTTTATCAAATTTTTTTTTTCCCATCATGTCACCAAATAAAGGCAAAAGATACAAATGAGTGCAACAGAAAGACAACTGATGCATTGAAATGAAGAATTCCACACATGCGTTGCTTCCTGCCTTTCTAAAATTGTGGGTCAATGAAAACTCCGAGATCCTGACCAATGTCCAATTTTCTGAAAAGAGCTTACTATACAAAAAGCACAGGCCCGAGGGCTCTAGGGTGTGGCCCCTGATTTAGATCACGGCACTTCAGCTGCTTATGGCTCCATTGCACAGATTGCCCAGTACATCCAATTTCTATGTAATTTTTTTAAGGGTGAATAAATGAATTCTGGCCAACAATGAGCTGGAAGAGTATTGCTTTGGTACCAAGTTCTGTTGCTGGCATTGCTGGTTTAACAAACGATCCTGTTAACTGTAACCGTTTGTGACAGATGGCTAATTCCTGGATGCCTTGCCAGTTAACCTGTGTGAATTTCTCCACAGGCCCAGGATAATTGTATTTGGACTCTTGTGGAGTCTTGACATGCCTTTAGTGACTTCTGACTCCCTGGGAGGGATTCCAGGCATGCCCCACATAGGTTAGAGCCAGAATTTTCCTTGAAGGACAATGCAGATGCCATATTTCTCATAAAGCTCTTCTTACACCCAAGATTTCTTACTTTTCTGAGCCCCATGACACCTGATTGGTATTTTCATGCCTTTTAATACTTTTCTGACTTCAATGGGTAGCTATTCAAATCCTGTTTTTATCATTTGAGTTAGAGTTTATGCAGGAAGAATTTGTCCCTCACAAATTCCTTGGCACAATGCCTCTCACGTGGTAGGTGTTCAACAGCACTGAAAGGAATTAAAAACCTACCTGATACCCTATTAACAGATCCTCCCACCACTCCCCCCACCCTCCCCAATCCTCTGTTGGCTTTTAAAGAGACAATGAATAATCCTACTAAATGATTTAGGGAGAGCCCTTTTCCTTCAAACAGAGCCTAAGGAGAAATAACTTCCTTACAATTTATTTTTCTAGGTGTCTTTTTCATGGGCTGTCTTGTCAATTTTGATTCATGTAACAATTTTTGAGTTAATGATGAATTCCCAAAGTCTGACACTTGAGTTTTCAGTAGTTATTTTTAGTCAAACTGTGTAAAAAAAAGTTAACAGAGTTTTAATTTTTTCTTAAAATGTCTCCATCTGATTTGTCACCCATCGAAGCTCTTCTGAAGGACTATTGCTATGGCTCAAACTTTCCCTTAGAGCAGCGGTTCTCAACCTGTGGGTCTCAACCCCTTTGGGGGTCAAACGACCCTTTCACAGAGGTCGCCTAAGACCATCATAAAACACATATTTCCCATCGTCTTAGGAACCAACACACCACTCCTTGGTGTAGCAAAATGTAGCAATGTAGTTTACTGTTATATGAAGACTGTTGCCCATGCTACATCACAATTCAAGACAAAATTTCATTTATTTGTAATTAGAAATAAATATTTCACAATATATAATTACATATTGTTTTTGTGATTAAGCACTATGCTTTAATTATGTTCAATTTGTAACAATGAAAATACATCCTGCATATCAGATATTTACATTATAGTTCATAACAATAGCAAAATTACAGTTATGAAGTAGCAACGGAAATAATTTTATGGTTGGGGGTCACCACCACATGAGGAGCTGTATTAAAGGGTCGCGGCATTAGAAATGTGGAGAACTACTGCCCTTAGAACTTGAAGGGCCACAGTACTCCTCATGCCTCCCTTCCCCCATTCAGCCTGTGGTTTGCTTCCATTTCTCCCCAGGGGCCACACCCTCAGTCTGCTCTCAGTAACAGGCAGGCCTCAGGCCTCCTTAGCAACAAAGGGCTGGGATTCAATGCCCATTCAAGAGGCAGATAGAGCGAAGGTTTGATTTCAGTGACCTCATGATCAAACACTTTTCTTCCTTACCCGGACTGTGTAACCCTAAACTCTCAGGGGCTCACCTATCTGGGGGTGCAGTAGAGTGTCATTGTAACTTTAGGGGATTACAAGAAAATGAATATCTATAAATGGTATTGGCCAGTTAAACTCTTGAGAGTGTAACAGGGATATTGGAGAGTGAGGGAGAGGGATATACTTAGGTGGTTTGAACTGGAGGCTGTTGGTAAGGCCAATTATTTGTTCATTTAAAAGTATTTTTTGGTTGAACAATGGATATTCCTTTTAGTCAGCATGTATTAACTATTAATTTATATTTACATATCTATATATCTATATATTATAAAAATGGGAATGGGGAAAGAACTTGAAAACTCTGAAAGAAACTAGAGAAGAAAATATCCACATAGAAATTATATATGGGGTGGGGGAGAGAGAAAAAGAGAGAGAGAGGGAGAGAGAGAGAGAGAGAGAGAGAGAGAGAGAGAGAGAGAGATTGAGATTGAATTTGAGACATGAAATATTAACTCTTTCAATTCCTCAATAAAGGCAAATTTGAGAACCTGGTTCTCAGGTTCTCAACCTTCCTAATGCCACGTCCCTTTAATGCAGTTCCTCATGTTGTGGTGACCCCCAACCATATGGCATTAAAGGGACGTGGCTTTAGGAAGGTTGAGAACCACTGATATATATCCTAAAAAACATTTATAGATTGTGCTAAATATCAGGATACTAAATTGAAGATGACATTGGTATAATGTTAGGAATGCAAAGGGTTAACCAAGGGTTAAAGCAGTGAGTAATGCCTCTCCAGGAAAGTAAATGTTTTTCTTTTAATTCAGATGGTCTTGAATATTCAGAATCGCCTACCAGATGAAATTGCTTACATATCCATAGGGAGACTCTGGGAGTACTGACCTCTCCACCTGCCTGAGGTTCTCAGCAGCATAACATAAGAGTCTCAGGCTCCATGGCAGCAAAGCTCAGGGAGGCCAGGGCAGGCGGTCTTTGTTTGCAGAAAACCCAGAGGGGTCTTGTCTCCTTTCACAGAAAATTTGTCTTATAAGAAGAGATGAATAGAGTAGAAAAGATTAAACTTTATATATTGATGAGTACATAGACAGAAAGAGCAAAAGGTTGGCTCTAGTGTATTATTTCTCTAAATAGCATGATGGTTTTTTTTGAACTTCATTGTAATTCTTTTTTTTTTTTTTAATAAATCTTTATTCAGTTTATTATAAATGTTCCTCTTTCTTTTCCCCCCATAGCTCCCCTCCACCTGATCCCCCCCTTCTGAACCCCATGCCCTTACCCCCCCCCCACTGTCCTCATCCATAGGTATAAGATTTTTGTACAATCTCTTCCTGCACCCCTCACTCCTCCTTCCCCCTGAGAATTTAGTCCATTCCCTTTCTATGCCCCTAATTCTATTATATTTACCAGTTTATCCTGTTCCTTGGATTTTTTTATTCACTTGATTTTTAGATTCACCTGTTGATAGGTATATATTTGTTATCACTTAGTTGTTCATAATTTTTATCTTTACCTTTTTATTCTTCTTCCTCTTCTTAAAGAAGACCCTTCAGCATTTCATATAATCCTGGTTTGGTGATGATGAACTCCTTTATCTTTTTCTTATCTGTGAAGCTTTTATCTGCCCTTCAATTCTGAATGATAGCTTTGCTGGGTAGAACACTCTTGGTTGTAGGCTCTTGCTATTCATCACGTTGAATATTTCCTGCCATTCCCTTATGACCTGCCTTGTTTCTGTTTAGAAATCAGCTGACAGTCGTATGGGTACTCTCTTGTAGGTAACTGTTTTTCTCTTGCTGCTTTCAAGATTCATTTTAATTATGATGTGTCTTGGTGTGATCCTCTTTGGATTTTTTTTGTTTGGTGTTCTCTGTGCTTTCTGGACTTGTAAGTCTATTTCTTTCACCAGTTAGGGAAAGTTTTCAGTCATTATTTCTTCAAATAGGTTTTCAGTATCTTGCTTTCTCTCTTCTTCTGGCACTCCCATAATTCTGATGTTGGTATGCTTGAAGTTGTCCCAGAGACTTCTTACACTATCTTCACTCTTTTGAATTCTTTTTTCATTTTGTTTTTCTGTTAGGGTGTTTTTTGCCTCCTCATATTTCAGATCTTTGATTTGATTCTTGAGGTCCTCTAGTCTGCTATTGGATTTCTATATATTACTCTTTATTTCAGACAGTGCATGCTTAATTTCTGACTGGTACTTTTCCATTATTTTTTTTTGGCATTCTCATTAAGATCTTTGAAGGTCTCACTAAGATTCTCAGAGTTCTCAATAAGTTTGTTGGCAGTTTGTAGAAGATTCTTGAGTAACCTTATAAATGTGGTTTTGAACTCTATGCCCAGTTGTTTGCTCTCCTCCATTTCTTTCATTCGTGACATGTTTCTTGGTCTCCGCATTTGGCTGCTTCCCAAATGGGATGGCTTTGTGTGCTAGTTGTCCTTAAGGCCCAGTAGCTCTGCCTCCCCAATCACCTGAGGTGGACACTCTTGGTGCCCCGCTTTGTGGGCTGGGTTCACAGTCTTGTTGTAGTTAAGCCTTGATTGTTATTGGTACACTGGGAGGAATTGACTTCCAGGCCAATTGATTGTGAGGATTAGCTGTGTCTGTTAATGGAAGAACTGCTGTGCTGGAGACACCCCTATGGGGCAAGACTTGTTTCAGTGTGGCTTTGGTGCTCATTAAGTCTGCTTCTTGAGTGTGTCACTTATGTATGTGAGGAGTTGAAATCTGGTGTTCTCTCACACTGACCTCTAGGTGCACTGGTTCCTGGAT
Organism: Lasiurus borealis; assembly: GCA_004026805.1. NCBI lineage: Eukaryota > Metazoa > Chordata > Mammalia > Chiroptera > Vespertilionidae > Lasiurus > Lasiurus borealis. Next base: position 21,761 of record PVJN01026106.1, read on the forward strand.
CTCCAAGGAGGTGCAAGTCAGCTAGTGTCTGAGGCCACTCAGCAGGAGCTACAGAGAGCTCTGCAGATTTCTCCCCTTTGCTTGGAGTTTGGAAGATTTGGTTCACGAGGGTGTTCGTACCTCTGCCTTTCTGAGCCTCTGCACATCCTTCCAGGTCTCAATGCACTTTTTTCTTTATTTCTAGTTGTAGAACTTCCACTCCACCAGATTTCCCTTGGTTCTGGGGGATAGTTGTTTTGTCTTTTAGTTGTAGTCTTAGTGTGGTTGTGAGAGACAGCACATACAGTTGTATATCTTATGTTGCCATCTTGGTTCTCCCCCTTCATTGTAATTCTAATAATCTAGTTTATACATTTTTACTTCTTTTGCACAAAATAAGTTGCTATATGAATTAATTTTTTTCTTAAGTCCCTTCTTATATAATGTCAATCACACTTAGTTTGTTCTATTAATGAATTAACTCATTAGTTTATTGATACTTTTAAAAATTATTGAGAATATTGTAAGTCAGTCTCTATGCTAGGTACTGTCAATTAGGAACTCAGTTAAAGTTTTCTATACTCAATTCTTGTACTTTTAAGATACAGCCATAATCATCTGATTGTAAGTTTTTATTTTGTTTGCAATTATATTATAACTTTTGGCTTTCCTAGTAAATTTTAATTCCTGCTTTGTATTTAATGCTTTCATTAAATTTCCTAGGGTATCTAAAATAGGGTAAAGAATATATAATCACACATTTGTAATACCTTAATTAATTCATTTTGGTTGATTGTCCCCTTTGGTCACTTTTAAGAGTGATCTCTGAGTTGATACATAATGACTACTTCTATGTCTCCAGGCTATTTTTTCCTAAGTTGGCTCTTCCCTTTCAACCTGAGCTCTGATCATGGCTTTATATGGGAAAGATGTCAAATAAAACCTAACTGGAGAGTTGGGAATTTTGAAAAGTCCTAGCACATAAGAGAAGAAGACCGGAGAAGATCTGAGCTTATATGAGGAATGAACTAGCACAAATGGGGGTAGTACAGGCAAGTGGACCATGTCATCTGCCACTTGTTCTCCCTCCATGCCTCATCTTGATAAATACAACCCTGGAATTATTCTTTGACTCTTCTCCATTCATGCTCACTCTAGGGCCAGCATTTCCATAGTCATGTCAACACCTCTGTCATATATCCCCCAGACGGCCACTCTAGTTCAAACCACTTTCCTCACTGGGGCTTTTGGAATGGTCTTACTGCTCTCCTGGCTTCCATTCTTGCTTCCTCTTCAGACCTTTTATCCACACAGCAGCCAGTGTATCTTTAAAATATAAAGCACTTTATGTCACTTTTGTTCTCAAAGAAGATCTTTTGGCTGAAGATTTCCAGTTAGGATTCCCACTCCTAAGGAAGAAACTTGGTGTATAAGGCCCCACAGCAACCTTGACTTCCAACCTTCTCCCTGCCTCTTCCACGTTAACCATACTGTCTTCCAGCAGTTCCTTGAACATGCTAATGTCATTCATACACCAGAGCTTTTATCCTGACATTTCTTCTGCTCCAAATGCTTTCCTGCTAGATTTTCAAATGGCTCTTTCACTCACTTCATTTAGTTCTCAGTTCAAGTTAAAATTCTTCTGATAGGCCTTTCTTGTTCACACAAATATAGCCCCAGTATTCTCTTTCTCTTTAACCTGCTGCTGTTAAATTTTGTTTGTAACGCTTATTATTACCAAAGATAATATTAATGATTTGCTTACTTAGCATTTTTTTTCTATTAGAATATAAACTAAATGAAGGTAGAGTCCCCCCCACCACACACACACACCATAAATAATTGTGGCATGTAGTAGGTACTAAATAAATTTTGCTGAATGAATTAATAAAGTAAGTAATGAATACAACAGCTATTTCTGGAGGGCAGGTGTTCTTTGCTGGTATAAATATCTTGATTTGGTCCACACCATTTATGTGTGTGAACTTAACTGGCTGTTAATGACTTTTTTTTAATCGATTCTTTTTTTTCCATGTTTTTCTCCCTTTATTGATTAAGGTATTACAAATATGTGATTATTCCCCCATCCCTCCCCCCAACACCTGCCCCTAATCCTGCCCTCAACTTCAACCCACGTTGTCTGCATCCATTGATTATGCTTATATGCATGCATACAAGTCTTTTGGTTGATCTCTTCCCCTTACCCCCACCCTCCCCTAACTTCCCTCTGAGGTTTGACGGTCTGAAAGATGCTTCTCTGTCTCTGGATCTATTTTTTATTCATCTGTTTATGTTGTTCATTATAATCCACAAATGATTGAGATCATGTGATATTTATCTTATTCTGACTGACTTACTTCACTTAGTATAATGTTCTCACTCCATCCATGCTCTTCAAATGATAGGAGTTCCTTCCTTTTTACAGCAGCATAGTATTCCATTGTGTAGGTTTACCACAGTTTTCTAATCCACTCATGTGCTCATGGGCACTTAGGCTGTTTCCAAATCTTAGCTATGGTGAATTGTGCTGCTATGAACATAGGGGTACATATATCCTTTCTGATTGGTGTTTCTGGTTTCTTAGGATATATTCCTAAAAGTGGGATCACTGGATCAAATGGGAGTTTCATTTTTAGTTGTTGAGGAAACTCCATACTGTTCTCCATAGTGGCTGCACCAGTCTGCATTCCCACCAAGCAGTGCATGAGGGTTCCTTCTTCTCCACATTCTTACCAGCACTTGTCTTGTTAATTTGTTGATGATAGCCATTCTGACAAGTGTTAGATGGTACCAAATTATTGTTTTGATTTATATCTCTCAGATATTTAGTGACTTTGAGCATATTTTAATATGTCTCCTGGCCTTCCTTCTGTCTTCTTTCAAAAAGATTGGGTTGTTTATCTTCCTTTTGTTAAGCTGAATGAACTTCCTGTAAATTTTGGAGATTAAACCCTTATCGGTGATAACATTGGCAAATATGTTCTCCAATGAAGTGGGTTTTCTTGTTGTTTTGTTCTTGGTTTCTTTTATTTTGATGTAGTCCCATTTGTTTATTTTCTCTTTAGTTTCCGTTGCCCTAGGAGTTGTATCAGTGAAGAAATTTCTTTAGCATATGTCTGAGATTTTGTTGCCTTTGGATTCCTCTAATATTTTTATAGTTTCCTATCATACACTTAAGTCCTTTATTCATTTTGAGTTCATTTTGTGCATTGTATAAGTTGGTGGTCTAGTTTCACTTTTTTTTGCATGCATCTGTCCAATTTTCCCAACACTATTTATTGAAGAGACTGTCTTGACTCCATTGTATGTTCTTGCCTCTGTTGACAAATATTAATTGAGGATAGTGGTTTGGGTCAACTTCTAGGTTCTCTATTCCATTGATCTGATCTATATGTCTATTCTTGTGCCAGTACTAGGCAGCTTTGAGAACAGTGGCTTTGTAATACAGCTTGATATCTGGTATTGAGATCCTTCCTACTTTGTCTTTATATCTCAGTATTACTGCAGCTATTTGGGGTCTTTTTCATTCCATAAAACTAGAAATCAACTACAATAAAAACAATGAAAAAAATATCAAACACTTCGAGGCTAAATAGCATGCTATTAAACAATGACTGGGTTGCCAAAGAGATCGAAGAAGAAATAAAAAGCACCCTGGAAACAAATGACAACAAAAACACAGCAATCCAAAATCTATGGGACACAGTGAAAGCAGTCTTGAAAGGGAAGTTCATAGCTCTACAGGCCTAACTCAATAAAATGGTAACAAATTACCAAAACTTGCAACTTAAAGAATTAGAAAGAGAGCATCAAGAGAAGCCCACAGAATCCAGAAGGAAGGAGATAATAAAGATCAGAGCAGAAATAAATGACAGAGGCCAAAAAACAAGAACAACCAAAACAAAACAAAACAACAACAAAAACAAACAAATAAAAAAACAATTCAAAAGATCAATGAAATCAAGAGCTGATTCTTTGAAAGGAAAAACAGATTGTTGAACCTCTAGCCAGGCTCATCAAGAAGCAAAGAGAGAGGACCCAAATAAACAAAATCTGAAATGAAAGAAGTAAAGTAACAACTGACTCCACTGATATATAAAGGATTGTAAAAAAATACTACAAACAATTCTACTCCAACAAACTGGCCAACTATGACAAAACGGACATACTCTTAGAAAAATATAACCTTTCAAAACTCAATCAGGAAGAATAAAAAAATCCTGAACAGGCCTATAACTACTGATAAAATTGAAACAGTAATCAAAAAGATCCCAGCAAACAAAAGCCCTGGACCTGGTGGCTTCACAGGGGAGTTTTACTGAACATTCAAAGAACTAAAACCAATCCTTCTCAGACTATTCTAAAATATTCAAGAGGAAGGCACACTTCCAAGCTCTTTCTATGAAGCCAGCACTACCCAGATAAGGACAACACAATGAAAGAGAATTACAGGCCAATATCCCTCATGTACATAGATGATAAAATCCTCAACAAAATTCCAGCAAACAGGGTCCAGCATTACATTAGAAAGATCATACCAAGTAGGATTTATCCCAGGAATGCAAGTCTGGTACAATATCTGCAAATAAATAAACATGATACATCACATAAACAAATTGAGAGACAAAAATCACATAATCATGAATTGATGCAGAAAATTAATTTGACAAAGTCCAACAATCTTTTCTGATAAAAATGCTCAGCAAAGTGGGAATAGAAGGATCATACCTCAACATAATAAAAGCCTATGACAAACCTACAGCCAATATCCTACTCAATGGGCAAAAAACTAAAACCATTTCCCTTACTAACAGGAGCAAGATAGAGATGCCCACTTTTACCACTCCTCTTCAACATAGTACTGGAAGTGCCAGCCATAGCCATCAGACAAGAAGAAGAAATAAAAGGCATCCAAATTGGAAAAGAAGTAAAATTGTCATTATTCACAGGTGATATGATACTGTACATAGAAAACTCTAAAGACTCCATAAAAAAATTATTAGACCTAATATATGAATTTGGCAATGTAGCAGGATACAAAATTAATGCCAAGAAATCTCTGGCATTTTTACACACCAAATAGTCAACCTACAGAAAGAGAGATTAAAAAAAGAACCGCATTTGCCATTTCACAAAAAAATTAAGATACCTAGAAATAAACTTAACTAAGTAGGTAAAAGACCTATACTCAGAAAACTGTAGGACATTGAAAAAAAGAGATAAAGGAAGACGTAAACAGATGGAAGAACATACTGTGTTCATGAATTGGTAGAATCAACATCATTTAAATGTTCATACTACCCAAAAAAATCTATAGATTTAATGCACTCCCTACCAAAATATCAACAGCATATTTCACAGACCTACAATGAACTCTCCAAAAATTTATCTGGAATATAAAAAATAAGATCTCGAATAGCTGTTAATGACTTTTTAGAGTTGGCTCTTCTTTGAATCACCCCTGCATTAGGCAGGGGAACAACAGTTTAGTCAAAGCTGGACAGAAGTAAAGAAACTGCTAAATCACAAAGTAGAATATTGTAATCTGATAGCCCAAACATCCTAATTTTCTCAATTACAAATGACAAAATGAGGGTCCATAAAAAATAATAGATGGAAATACTTGCATGTTCTGTTGTTTGTGAAGAATTTTTACATATGTGAAATCATTTGCTTTTTATGGTAGATATTATGTTTCAAAAACATAATAAAACTTTCTGGATGAGGAATGAAGGCTCAGGCACAATTCCCCAATGCCTCCCAGCTATGAGTAGAGCATGAATTCAAAGCCAGGTCTCATCATGGCTACCTAAGTAATATTTAATGTTTTAACTCCTGAGGGGCAGAACATTTCAGTCCAAACCAGCTCTGCTAATCACTAGGTCCACTTCATAGCATTAAGAGAAGTAAGAAATCATGTAGTAAGTGCCCCTAGCACATGTAAATGCTCAGTATAATATTAATACTTCCACAACCCTTCAATTCCATTTCTGAATACTATATTATCACAGTTACCTTATTCCAAAAAAAAAAAAATTCCCACAGACATCTAGGGATCTAAGGGACCTGTAGAATCATCTCTTACCCTGGTGAATTGTAGACAATTTTTCTCTAGGACTGAATTTTGAATTTCTTCCTTAGAAATTTCCGTGGTAGTTAATAGAAGATACATGTCACCAGTTTGGGCAAGGTCCACCCCTCCAACTAGAATCAACAGCCCACTGAATCATTGAACATATTTTATTTTCAATATAACCATTGAAGATAAAATGGAAGCTTGACAGTTTTCTTTTTAAAACCATGCACATTGCTGAGTTTTCCATGGGCTTGCTGTGCATATATGACTTTTAACATAAAATACTCTTTGTATGAAAGGAATGATCAAGGTGACCACAGCAGATTGTCACTGCAGTGGTTTGGGATGTCATTCATTCTTAAGCTAAAAGGACTGCTTTCATGATTCAACCCGATACCTTTAATTTTACAGTCATTGATGCCTTTCATTGACTTTCCTATTTTGGAAATGTTTACCAAAATGTTTACTGTGCTGATCAGACTGTGTTGATGCCTATGGAGAAGTGGTCTATCTTAAAGTTTGTGATCCAAGAGGAAGGTAGTAGGAATTAGTATTTTGATTTCAAAGTATTTGAAAACTTGATTGGTTATCTTCTGGGAGTTTTGTATTTCATTATTGTAAGCAGCATACTAAAAAGACTACTTTGTGTACTTCTTTTCTGAGTCTTGATCAATGAAGGAAACAAAGTACTTTTCTAAAGAAATAGTCACATATGATTAGTGTGAAGAAATCTATTGGGTTATTTATTTGTCTCTCCTTATTACAAGAATATTTTGACCTTGGAAGTATAAACAAAAATGTTTGTTTGATCTTACTTCACATGACAGAATTTCAACTGTATTTGGGATATAACTGGACATGTCTTTGGTACCAATTGTAACTATCACAGCCCTACATACAAGTTGCAGTAACACTTTTCAACCAGAGAACAATGGCATGAAATATATGATCCTCAGGTGCATGGTCCTAGAATATTATCCTTTGATTGATATCTAAATTTTATAAAGTAGACTACTGAATGTATTTGTGCATAATAAAAATCCAGATGAAATATTTTATCAGCTTGCCTGACATAATGAAAAGCCATCATTAATAGGTCAATTCTTTATATCATAAATCCTCAAGGTAAAAAAAATCACCTTGGAAAAAAACCATTAAACATGTCCATTTGCCAAAATATCATGAGAACATGACCTAAAGAAGGGAAATATACTTTCAAACTCTTGAGCAGTAAGAAGTGTCAAAATCAAATACAAATAGGATATTCTAGAAAGGAAAATAAGTATAGTGATTTGTTGCAAATAATAATTTTCAATGGGTAAATAAAGGACTGTGTTTTTAAATGGCATTTGTGGGTTTATCCAATTCTTGGAGGTAGGTTACACTGGGAAAACTGAATCAAAGGTCTCAAACATAGAGCTCTTCATCACCAAATTTTGCTGGGCTGGACTGTAATTCTATTCCTATGAAAATTTCTTAGTTTGGGAGAATACATCTGTGTCACAAAGGCAGCACGTATACCATCAAATGAATCCAGGGCTCTCCTGAATCAC
>PVJN01026107.1:0-29273 GCA_004026805.1 Lasiurus borealis
GATGTTCGTTTTCATAACTTTATTGCAATAAACACTCAAATGGCATCCATAGTTCAAATAAATCATTTACTAAGCACTTCTTATGTACCAGATACTGTGCTAAATGCTGAGGATAAAGAAATAAGTTAGCCGAGACTGGTTTGGCTCAGTGGATAGAGTGTCGGCCTGCGGACTGAAAGGTCCTGGGTTCGATTCCGGTCGGGGGCATGTACCTTGCTTGCAGGCACATCTCCAGTGTGGGGTGTGCAGGAGGCGGCTGATCGATGTCTCTCTCTCATCGATGTTTCTAACTCTCTATCTCTCTCTCTTCCTCTCTGTAAGAAATCAATAAAATATATTTTTTTAAAAAAAGAAATAAATTAGTCACATACGCTTTCCATTTTAATCTAGGAGAACAATTTGTGAACAAATAAATTCAATATAAGTTAGTGTTATGTTATGGAAGAAGTGAGCACACAGAGCTGTAAAAACACAAAGGAAATACTCCTAGCTCATATAGGGGTTACCAAAGACTTCCTGGAAGAGATGTCTAAACTAAGTTTTATCAGATGAATAATAATTAGTAGGAAAATAAGTAAGAAAAGCATTCCAGGAAGAAAGAACAGTGTTAGCAAAGTGGAACAGGTTGAAAGAGTATGTCATTTATTAGGAACCATTTTTTTTAACATTAGAATAAGGAGAGGCAGGGTTTTATAATCCTAAACTCTAAATTTCTTCAGATTATCTCTGTAATCCAAGTAGAGAATGACCCAATGATCTAATATGGGTAGCTCTAACTTAATGATTGCATTTCACATACAATTTCTCTTTTTTTACCTCAAGTTGAATCACTGAATTCAAATGTGGATTTTTTTTTTCAAAAAGGAATTATGAATTTTGCCATGGTCAGGTCTCTGTGAACCTTGTACCTCTTCTCCATCAGTTAAACAGCCAAACAGATTCCTGAAAAATAATGTTAGAAATGGTGCAATTTGGGGTGAGGTTACCTTTGTTTGTAAGGAGCAGAAAGGCAGACTCAACAATAAGGGGATATGTGTTTTTTCACATAACAAATCTTTAGGTAGGCCAATTATACTATTGGTTGTTTCAGTAAATAAACGACTCAATTAAGGACACTTTTCATTATTATGTTCAACTGTCTTTGACATGTCACACCCTTCTCAGTCACTAAGTGGCTTTAGCAGCTTCAAATATTAGAAAGTTTCACAAAAAGAACTATAAACCTACAAATGAAAAAAAGGGTTCTTCTTCTCCTCCTCCTCCTCCTCCTCCTCCTCCTCCTCCTTCTTCTTCTTCTTCTTCTTCTTCTTCTTCTTCTTCTTCTTCTTCTTCTTCTTCTTCTTTTCTCTCTCTCTCTCTCTCTCTCTCTCTCTCTCTCTCTCTCTCTCTCTCTCTCCTATTCTCCTATTTTAGGAGTATTTAAATAATGACAAAACAAAGAAGGATGTATACAGTATTATCAAATTATTTAGAAGCTAATGTATTTGGACTTTATAATTACAAGATCTCTTTATCTATAGCTCTGCCAATATTTATTGTTAAGGTAAAACAATCATTCCCAGGAGCACTACCCGTTCCCCCAGTAGATATTCCAACAGATGACATTGGCCCTGATTGGGTCATATGCCCACCCATGAACCAATTGCTGGTCAGGGGATTTAGATAACAATAATAGGCTTAAATCAATCTTAATTTTTAAAAAAAAATTATCAGGATGACATAGGTAAACAGCATCTTAGGTATCTTCTTCCCCCAAGTGCATTGGTCAGGAAAGAACAAAAACTTGAGCTATAGCACCGCTTGCTGGAAAACAAAAGAAATACCTCTCTTTAGCAAGCTGCTGAATTGTTCAAATCAAAATGGTACCTGAATAGGAAAGATGTTTACCACTTCAAATGCACTGGCAGAGACCAACCTATCAAGTACCACGAATAACCATGGCAACACCGTATCAAAAGGAAAACGAGAATTTTCCAGAATTAAACTCAAAGTCATGGAAGATTATAATAGAAATGATAGAGGATTCAAAATAGCAGTCACGAGCAAACTAAACAAGATACAATAAAACTCGTGAAGACACCTCAATAAACACAGACATAAAGTTAATGAAGAGAAATATTTTATCAAGAAGATCAAAACTCTAAAAAAATCGAAGCAGAACTTCTGGAGCTGAAAAAACTCAAATAAAATGAAGAATGCATTGAAAAACACTGGAAATATAGAATATCATATGAAGCAGAAAATTAGCAAGCTTAAAGACAGAAATCTAGAAACGATTCAGAGAGGACTGAGTTTTTATTTATTTTTATTGATTTCAGAGAGAGATGGAAACATCAATGATGAGAAAGAATCATTGATCGGCTGCCTCTTGCATGCCTCACACTGGAGATCAAGCCCGCAATCCAGGCATGTGCCTTGACCAGGAATTGAACCTTGACCTGCTGGTTTATAGCCTAGAGGACTAATGTGTTCAAATTAAAGAAGCCATTGTTCCTTTGCTGAGCCCTCCCCTTACTGTTGCAGGCAGGTGCCATATCTGCGTCTCCATCCACCTGCCTAACGCTGTTCAACCTGCCCTGGCAATGCCCTGACGCGTCACCCCGCCCAATTTGCAGGCGCGCCCAAACCACTTCCAGTGTCTTTTCCATAGAAATTGCTTGTCGTGGCTCATGTGTCGGACTTTCCTCAAATCTCTCAAAGGCTCACAGACCCCAAAGAAGCAGCCTCTGGCCTGGGCATGCCTTTGCCTCTTGTTAAGTAGCCCCAAATCTGGCATTAGAAGCAGCCGTTCTTGGCTGACAGCTTAGCCTGCCCCAGCACCTCCAATCCCAGCACAAGTGACACCATCTGAAATAACTTTTCAGCTATTCCAGGTGGCCATGAGCAAGCAAAGGCAATGACTGGCTTTAGTCTGTACTTCCTGGGAGGCCCAGAGCTAGCATAAATAATTCTAAATATTTTATGGACCCACAAAAGACTGCAAATAGGCAAAGTAATCTTTTTTAAAAATAGATATATTTTATTAACTTTTTACAGAGAGGAAGGGAGAGGGATAGAAAGTCAGAAACATCGATGAGAGAGAGACATCGATCAGCCGCCTCCTGCACGCCCCCTACTGGGGATGTGCCCACAACCAAGGTACATGCCCCTGACCGGAATCGAACCTGGGACCCTTCAGTCCGCAGGCCGACGCTCTCAGCTTTTTTTTTTTTAAAGCAAAGTTGGAGACATAACACTACCCAATATCAAACTATGCTACAAAGCTATAGTACTAAAAGCAGCATGGTACTGGCATAAAAACAAAAATAGAGAAATTATTCAGATGGAAAAAAGAGAGGATTAACATTTTTCTTTATTTTTATTGATTTGAGAGAGAAAGGGAGAGGGAGAGAAAGATAGAAACATCAATAATGAGAGAGATTAATTGATCGGCTGCCTCATAAATCAATGGAACAGAATAGAGAGCCCTGAAATAAACCCTCTCATATAGGGCCAATTAATCTATGAAAATGAGATAAGACTATAAAATTGAGTAAAGACAGTCTCTTTAATAAATTTTGTTAGGAAAACTGGACAGATGCACACAAAAAATAAAACTAGACCACTTGCTTACACTGTGTATAAGAATAAACTCACATAGACTGAAGATTTAAATATAAAGCCTAAAAACATAAAACTTTTAGGAGAAAACATAGACAGTACATTCTTTGAAATCACTTTTAGAAATATTTTTGTATGTCTCCTTAGGTAATGGAAAGAAAATTTAAAAAATAAGGAAATGGAAAATGTATAGCAAACTAAAATAAGTTTTGCACAGTGAAGGAAAAAATCAACCAAATGAAGTCAACCTACTCAATGGCAGAAGATATTGGTCAATGGCACCTCCAATAAGGTGTTAATATTTAACCTGATGGGATATGACATTTACAAATTATATTTCTGCTAAGGGGTTAATATCCAAAATATATAAAGAATGCATATAGCACAATAGCAAACACTTAATAAAAAAGCAATCCTATTAAAAATGGGCTGAGATGCTGAGACCGGTTTGGCTCAATGAATAGAGCGTTGGCCTGCGGACTGAAAGGTCCCAGGTTCGATTCCGAACAAGGACATGTATCTTGGTTGTGGGCACATCCCCAGTAGGGGGCGTGCAGGAGGCGGCTGATCTATGTCTCTCTCTCATCCATGTTTCTAACTCTCTATCCCTCTCCCTTCCTCTCTGTAAAGAATCAATAAAATATATTTTTAAAAAATAAAAATAAAAATGGGCTGAGGAACTGAATAAATATTTTTCTAAAGAGGATATACAGGCATATGAAAAAAATGCTCAATTTCACTAATTATTAGCAAAATGCACCTCAAAATTAAAATGAGATATCATGTGTCACCTGTTAGGATGGCTATTATAAAAAAAGATAGATAGCAAGTGTTGATTATAACCATTCTGATAGGGATGAGGGGATATCTCAGGACACTTTAATTTGCATTTCCTTGATGATTAGTGATGTTGAGCATTTTTTCACGTTTCTTTTGGCCTTCTCTATATCTTCTTTGGAGAAGTGTCTATTTAGGAACTTTTTTTTTCATTTTCTAATTGGATTGTTTGTATTCCTTTGTTAAGTTGTATGAGTTCCTTATATATTTTGCAGATTAACCCCTGATCAGATGTATCATTGGTGAATATGTTCCCTCATTCAGTGTGTTATCTTTGTATGTTGTTGATGGTTTTCTTTGCCATGTGATAATCGCCATCTTATGTGTGAGATGGCGTCTTACTATGGTTTGGCTTTGCATTTTCCTAATGACTAGTGATGTTGGGGATGTTTTCATATGCTTATTGGATATTGGTTTATCTTCTTTGGAGATGTGTTCCTTCAAATCTTTGTCCATTTAAAATTGTCAATCTTTTGAATTTTAAATGCTCTTCATATATCCTGGATACCAGATGCTTATCAGGTGTGTAATTTGCAAATATTTTCTATTCTGTGGGTTCTCATCACTTCTGGATAATGCCTTTCATCCGTAAAAGTTTATAATTTAGATGAAGTTCAACTTATCTCTCTTTTCTTTTGTTGTTTGTGCTTTCTACATCATATCTGTGAATCCATAACCAAATCCAAGTCATAAAGTTGTGCCTCTGTTTTCCTGTAACAATTTTATATACACCCCTATGTTCATTGCAGAGTTCTTTATAATAGCCAAGGTTTGGAAGCAGCTCAAGTGCCCATCTATACTAATATAAGGGTAATATGCAAATTAGACCAGGAGACCTTCCGGACGTCTTTCTAGACAAAGCCATGGTGGCAGGGCCAACTGAGGAAGAGGCAGTTAGGAGTGATCAGGCCAGGGAGGGAGGGCAGTTAGGGGCAAGCAGGCTGGTGGGGGTGTGCAGTTGGGGGCGAGCAGGCTGGCAGGGGGGCAATTGGGGATGAGCAGGCCAGCAGTGGGGGCAGTTGGAGATGATCAGGCCATCAAGGGGGACAAGAGGGGGTGAGAAGGCCAGCAGCAGGTCAGTTAGGGGCAAGCAGGCAAGCAGGCAGAGTGATTAGGGGCTACCAAGCAGGCACGTGAGCAGTTGGGAACCAATAGTCCCAAATTGCGAAAGGGATGCCTGACTGCTGGTTTAGGCCTGATCCCACAAGGTCCCAGATTGGACAGGGTGCGGGCCAGTCTGAGGGGCAGCCCCCTTCTCAGTGCGTGAATTTCATGCACCAGGCCACTAGTCAGTAGAAAAGTGGATTAAAAAAGCTGTGGTACATTTACACAATGGCCTTAAAAAAGAAGGAAATCTCATTTTTTGTGACAGTATGGATGGACCTGAAAATTAGTATGCTAAGTGAAATACAGTGGTGCCTCGAGATACGAGATTAATTCATTCCGTAACCTTGAGGCGTGGGAAACTATGAGACGCTCGAGTCGCGGTAAACTGGTGGGTCATGTGCAGCCGGCCGATCCGCGTGATTACTCCTATCTCAAATGTTGCTCGTATTTCAAAGCAAAAATCGCTCGCTCGATGGCTCGTATCTCAAAAATCTCGTATGTTAGGCCACTCGTATCTCGAGGTTCCACTGTAAGTCAGTCAGAGAAAGACAAATACCATATGATCTCACTTATATGTGGAATCTAATGAACAAAGTAAATAGATGAACAAAATAGAAACAGAGGCATGAATACATGGAACAGACTGACAGCTGTCAGAGGGTGTTTGTTGGCGGGCACTGGATGAAAGAAGGGATTATCCAGAGAACATAATATGCATAACCCATAGGCTCAGACAAGAGTGTGCTGATGGCCAGAGGGAAGGAGGCCAGGGGCTGGGTGGAGGTGGATGAAGGGGAGGAACGGGGACATCTGTAATAGTGTCAATAATGAAAACAAAGTTAAAAAATGACGGTCAATCCCTAAATTGGTATTTTGTGAAGCCTTTAAAAAGACATTTAAAAATGAGAATAAAGAATATGCTATCTGGAAAACTTGCCAAGCTGTATGGTTAAGTTAGAAACAAACAAACAAAAAAACACTAAGTATAAAAACTGAATATTTCACAGAGTTCTTAAAAATTCCTAGTTAAATAATACATTAAAGCTGAAAATAAAACCAAAAAATCATACGTGTATTCTCCCTCCAAATGATTCTTATTTTTCATTTTATGAAAATGTTGCAGAAACTCTAAGATTCTTGTCCTTAGATATGTACTTAGGCCAAGGAAAGGGGAGGTGGGGGAGAGTGCAAGCAGGCAAAGGGAGGGATGGGAGGGAGACTCCTGCAATAATGTCAACATAAAAACGTTTTTTAAACCTTTATTGTTAAGAGTATTACAGATGAGCCGAAACCGGTTTGGCTCAGTGGATAGAGTGTCAGCCTGCGGACTGAAAGGTCCCAGGTTCGATTCCAGTCAAGGGCATGTATCCTGGTTGCAGGCACATCCCCAGTAGGGGGCGTGCAGGAGGCGGCTGATTGATGTCTCTCTCATCGATGTTTCTGACTCTCTATCCTTCTTCCTTCCTCTCTGTAAAAAATCAATAAAATATATTTTTAAAAAAACTTAAAACCAAAATATCATACGTGTATTCTCCCTCCAAATGATTCTTATTTTTCATTTTATGAAAATGTTGCAGAAACTCTAAGATTCTTGTCCTTAGATATGTACTTTGGCCAAGGAAAGGGGAGGTGGGGGAGAGTGGAAGCAGGCAAAGGGAGGGATGAGAGGGAGACTCCTGCAATAATGTCAACATAAAAATGTTTTTTAAACCTTTATTGTTAAGAGTATATTACAGATGAGCCGAAACCGGTTTTGCTCAGTGGATAGAGCGTCGGCCTGCGGACTGAAGGGTCCCAGGTTCGATTCTGGTCAAGGGCATGTATCCTGGTTGGGGGCACATCCCCAGTAGGGGGCGTGCAGGAGGCGGCTGATGATCGATGTCTCTCTCTCATCGAAGTTTCTAACTATCCCTCTCCCTCTCTCTCTGTAGAAAGTCAATAAAATATATTTTTTTAAAAAAGAGTATTAACTCCTCCACCAGGTTCCTGCCTTGTCCCAGGCCTTCATCATTCTATTGTCTGTGTCCATAGGCAACACATATATGCATAGAAATTCTTTGGTTAATCTCTTCCTGGCCCACCTACCATCTTCCTTTGAGATTCAACTAACAGAGAAGTCCTTTATATTTCGACATAGAAGAGAAAAAATCTTGACATTGAGAAGAAAGCTCATTTCCTAAAGAAATCACAATGAATTAACCAACTTCTCAATTAAAAAAAATATATGAAAACCGATTAATGTCACCCAGAGGTGAGTTCAGTTTTGTTCTTTGTCTTGGTGCTCTCTTCGGGCAATTGAAATTATGAAAGAAATTCATATATACAGACCCTTTTAAATCTGGTTCTTCAATTTACCCTTCTGGCTCCACGTTTCACATTCTGCTCATCCATCACTGTTGGGGGGTGGGGACAGGGTGGGGGCAAGCTTAACATGGAAAACATGAAGGGGAAAATTATTTTGAAACTTAAACGTAAAAGGCTTTAGTTTTCCATCTTGCTATGACCAAATAAATGAGCAAAGATCCAGTGGTGAGTATAATGGTAGTTGCGAAGTGCTGGGGAGAGAGGGAAAAATGGAAAGCTATGCTTACTGTGTGTGAAAAGTTTCTGGAGATTGTACAACATTGGGAATATACTTTACAAATCTGTATACTTAAAACGGTTAAGGCGGTATGTTTTGTTATATGTATTTTACCACAGCTAAAAATAAGCCCCATTGACACAGAAAGAGTGCAGGTTGGAGGCAGCCTCTGTAAATTGAGATTGTCGTCACCTCAAGTCAAAAATGTTTATAATAAATCAAAGGCAGCCGGAGTTGATATAATTGTAAATTCCCGCAATATCACTAAAATGGGCACATATTTCTCTTCATTTACAAAAACTAGAGCTATAAAGCAACTGCATTTCAACTTTTACTCTTAAAGCCTCTAGTCTCGAAGATTTGGAGACCCATGTAAAAAGACTGTAAAAATGCCACCACTTACTTAGGGGAATAATAAAATATTCTTCAATATAAAAAAAATAAAGACTCAAAGTTTGGCTTCTACTGGATCAAAGGCATGACATTTACTGAGATTAAGGAAAAAAAAAAAAAACAGCCCTAGCTGGCTTGGCTCAGTGGATAGAGCATCGGCCTTCGGACTGAAGGGTCCTAGGTTCGATTCAGGCCAAGGGCAGATGCCTGGGTTGCAGGCTCCATCCCCAGTGGGGGGGGGGGCGTGCAGGAGGCGGCCAATCAATGATTCTCTCTCATCATTGATGTTTCTATCTCTCTCTCCTCCCTTCCTCTCTGAAATCCATAAATAAATAAAAATAAAAACACTTAGGAAAGGGACAAGTTGAGTGCTACTGGCCTGGGTTGCGGTACTGTTAAACATCCTACAATGTGCCGGAACCGGTGTGGCTCAGTGGATGGAACGTTGGCCTGCGGACTGAAAGGTCCCAGGTTCGATTCCGGTCAGGGGCATGTACCTTGGTTGTGGGCACATCTCCACAGTGGGGCGTGCAGGAGGCGGCTGATCGATGTCTCTCTCTCATTGATATTTCCGGCTTTCTATTCCTCTCTCTTCCTCTCTGTAAAAAGTTAATAAAATATATATTTTTAAAAAAAACATCCTACAATGCACAGGACAGCCTCTCTCCACCTCCCCATGAATGATCTGTCCTCACATATCAGTAGTGTCAAGTGTGAGAAAACCTGGGTTAGAGTTCTTTCCTCTGACTTTGGCCTTTGTCGCAGGCTTCTCTTCTGTGTCTGATGACTCACCCTTCTGCCCCTAGCCCACTTCCCTTTTCTCTATATTTCCTCTTGGGGATAGCACTCCTTCTCGTGATTCCAACTACCACATCCATGTCACTGAGCCCCACATCTAGACGTCTCGTCCCAACCCCTGCTCTAGGTCTAGAACTTTTTTCTCCTGACTCCCCTTCCCATATTTCTCTCTCCTTTTTAAAAAGTATATTTTATTGATTTTTTACAGAGAGGAAGGGAGAGAGAGAGTTAGAAACATTGATGAGAGAGAGACATCGATCAGCTGCCTCCTGCACATCCACCACTGGGGATGTGCCCGCAACCAAGGTACATGCCCTTTACCGGAATCTAACCTGGGACCTTTCAGTCCGCAGGCTGATGCTCTATCCACTGAGCAAACCGGTTTCAGTCCCCATATCTCAACCTATTGGTAGACAGCGACAGGGTCATTTATATTCCCAACATTTTCTGATCATCTAATTTGCATGAAAGGCTGCGCTGGTACTGGGAGGAAGACAGTGGCGGTGGAGATGTGAGGCAATCATGGTTAATAAGCACTTTAATTGCATTATATCTGATTATGGCACTAGTTCTGCAAGGGAGCAAAAAAAAAAAAAGCATTATCTCCTGGAAAGTAATGTTCCAAGTGTTCAATCAACTCCTTAAATATCGCAAAGTTTCTTTTAGCAGAATGCTCACGGTGCTGTTGTATTTTGATATTAAGGATTGAACTATTCCCCACCCCCCCCCCCCCCCTTTTTTTTTTTTTTTTTGATGAGGACAGTGTTGCAAATGTGTGGTCCAGTCCCTCTGGAGCCGAAGGGGGAGGGGTGTGAATGTTGAAGTAAGTTCTAGCAGCCTCCTCCTCTAAGCCAATTTGCACACCCCCTCCCTTCTGGCGGCTACCGTATGTCATGGAATATAAAACTCGCCATAGGAAGATGAATCATTATTTCCCACAACTCCCGGGGGGAGTTCTCATGGCCAATTAAAGTATGACATGCCATCGATTATCCGCGATGTCCCAGATGCGGAGACATTTTGTAAAAGGCGAGTCTCAGAGGCATCTCCCTGGCGAAAATAGGAACACAAAAGTGATGCCAGGTTCTATGACATGCGGCGAATTTCTTTTCCACGTCCATTTCCAAGGTCCGTTCCAGCGTCCTATTTTGCACTTTCACACACTGTCACGGGTGGATATTGTCGTCTGCAACTCGACCCTAAAGCCCTCAGCTCTAAAATAATTTCTTTGTTCGCCCAACCCGCCCCTCCCACTTCGCGCTGATCAATGATGGATGCAGAGTTTATGATTTAGAGTCAATCTTCATTTCTTCTCCTCATAAAATTGCATAGATCGTATAGGACCGTCCAAAGCATTCGCGACATGAATGGATGGAAAACATTACGTTACATAAACGCATCTTTTGTGAAGACCCGTCCCTGTAGACGCGGTGCAATGGGGTACGTCTCGGGATACAGGAAATACGGTAGGAGAGAAACCCGGAGGAAGCTCTGGGTCTGGAGGGGAGGGGACCCGCCGCCATCTCAGGTCTCTGCCTGGCTGGGGCCCACCGGAGAGAGAGCTGACGCCCCGGTTCTAGAATCCTTATGGGGGACCAGCCCTGTCCCTCCGGGAGAGCCACGCTCCCGTCCGCCAACACGCGAGAAAGCAAGCCTCCGAGGAAGCGCTGCCTCTTAGCGCCGCGGTGGGATTACCCAGAGGGGACCCCGAACGGAGGCGCCCCGCTCCCCTCCGCGCCTCCTCCGGCCTCGCCCGGCCTGAAGTCGCACCCTCTGCCTCCGGAGAAGTCCTAGAGCGGACTTGTCCCACCCAACGCAGGTCAGATCCTTTCTCCTCCGGACATTCTGCCTCTCGGAAACTTCATTATGCGTTTCCTCGCTCGCCTTCCCGTTTCCCCTCCGCCGACCCTCCCCCTCCTCCCTCCCTCCCTCCCGCACTCCGTCCTCTCCATGATTTAAACATTAAAGAAAACACATTCTGACAGATAGCGCTTTTATAAAATAGGTCTGGATGCCATTTGGGCTATTTAATGACATTAAAGTAATTATTTTAAATATACAGGGTCTCCCCACCCCCCAGGAAATGTGTACACACACTTCAACAGCTGAGAGTGCAGTTTTGAAAAGGAAATGCATTTTAAGAAACGCTGCCTTTATCATTATTCAAAGTGTGTGTCCACATTTGGGGGGGAGGGCATCCTATAGCAGCTGTGATAATTGTGGCTTATATTTTTTTTTTAAGAAAGCGACTTGAATGTTTTTATATGCGCAAAAGTAATTTAGGGGGGTCCAGGTGGGGGGTACGGACTCAAGGTCCATCAGTTGGTCATTGGTAACTAGGCGATGTATGATGCTGATTCATTATAATGTTCTCATTACTTCTGTGTACATTTGAAACTTTTCCCTTTAAAAACGCTCAGCTACAGATTAATAACCACAGTGTGTGCAAGGCCTAATTGCTATGCCCAGCACTGTGCCAGCAGAGGGATTTATAAGGTGAGCTAGGAAGTGTGTGTTTCTCTGTAGGTGGCAGGAGAATTTAATGAGTCAAAGCAGTGACAACATGGTTAAGTCAAACCCAAGTGCCATAGTGTTTGCTTGTTCCGTGTAGTCGGGGAGCTTCCTAGGATGGACCAGCACATTCTGCCTGAGAGTAATCATGAACTTGAAGAGGGAGGAAAAGAGAGATGTGGGTGAGCCTTACAGACTGAGTGACATCCGCCCTACGGAGGTGGAGGGAGTGTTTTTCAGGACTTTTGTTTCTAGAACAAAAGCCCCAAGACAGGTTTGTTCCGGGGAAAGCTTGGCTCTAACTCTGAAATCTGCCAGAAGATCTTAGGAGTTCAGATAGAACGTTGTAGGACCTTGAATGTTATACGAAAGGAATATGCGGTTTAATCCATGAGCATCAGCGACCATGGAAGGTTTTCAAGCAAAATGATGGCTGTTAGGAGGCCAGTTTTTCACGCAGAGAAACAATCTTGTATTTGCATCAGCTTATAGAACGCAAAAGCTAAAATCAAATCTGGTCTGAGCCTCGCAGATCCTTGTACTCTAAAGGAGACAGGCCATTCTTTCTTCACTTCGGCAATAAACTTCTCTATGAGGCCCTTGCAATGGACCAGTATGCATTGTGCTGGCAGCTGGAAGGGATGTATGACCAAGGAATAGTGCCTGGTACGCAGTAGGAGTGAAACAGATATTCGAATGAGTAAGTCAATGAATGATAAGAAAAGAGTAGCAACTAAGAGGGTTCTGGATTTAGGGGCTGGTGGCGGTGCATAGAAAATGAATGAGCTCTGTTTTACCTGAAAGCATCGCCTGGCCCTTCCTTGCAGCCTCACTTCCCTCAGCCTTAGCTCTGTGTCCAAACCAGCAGTGGCAGAGGATGAGAGAGCAGAGGAGCAGCAGTGATTATGTATGGCAAGAACTGCAAGAGCTACCTAATTCCTTTTAGTGACTCAAATCATTGGAAATTATCATAATAGTAAATATTTACTGAACATCTTTCTGTGCCAAATACTGTTCTACAGGGCTTCCATAGAGGCCTGGTGCATGAGATTCATGCGTGGGGGGATGTATCTCAGCCCAGCCTGCACCCTCTCCAATCTGGGACCCCTTGAGGGATGTCTGACTGCCCGTTTAGGCCCGATCCTACTGGCTATCCCTCTCACCATCAGGAACTGTGGGCTCCCAATCGCTCGCCTGCCTGATTGCCCCTAACTGCTTCTGCCTGCCAGCCTGATCACCCCCTAAACACTCCCCTGCCAGCCTGATTGATGCCTGACTGCTCCCTTGCCAACCTGGTCACCCCTAATTGCCCTCCCTTGCCTGCCTGCCTGCCTGATCAACCCCTCACCACTTCTGCCTGCCAACCTGATCACCCCATAAACACTCCCCTGACAGCCTGATCAACACCTAACTGCTCCCCTGCCAGCCAGATCACCCCTAACTACTCTCTCATGCTGGTCATCCCAGCAGGCCTGATTGCCTGCAGGCCTGGTTGCCTCCAATTGCCCTCCCCTGCTGGCCCTGTCGCCCCCAAATGTCCTCCCCTACAAACCTGGTTGTCCCAACTGCCCTCCGTTGCCAGCCTCATCTCCCCAACTGCCCCCCCCTGCAGGCCTGGGTCCCCCTTCCCCAACTGACCTCCCCTGCAGGCCATCCTGTAGTGGCCATCTTGCATCCACATGGGGCAGGATCTTTGACCACATGGGGGTGGCCATCTTGTGTGTTGGAGTGGTAGTCAATTTGCATATTACTCTTTTATTAGATAGGATTGTTAATATTGTTAATTATTATTATTGCTATGCAATAAACCTTTTCTAATACTATCTCTGTAACTGTTTTGCAGGGCTATATAATTGAAATGTGGGCATGGTGGAGCATAAGAACCTGAGGAGGCCAGGAAAAGATAAACAGCAACAGAAAAAATGATTTTGCCTTATTTTACTATTTTTCAGTTTTGGAGGGATTGCAGTATGACTCCATTTCCATGGTGCATTCATAAAATCGTTTATTCAGTGACAACAATGAAGGCTATTGACAATGCTACCCTGATTTTTCTGTTCTTCTGCACTGGAAAATTGTGATTTTTTTTAAAGGTAATGTCTTTGCCAAGAACTCATTAAAGGGGGGAGAAAAATAAGTTGATTATGACACTACACTTGATCATGACATTGCAAATGATTAGCCAAACAAAAACCAAAAAGTTATCACCAAATGATAAAATTGAAACCACTTTCTACACTACATGAAGCCATGTATACCACATAATAATGCGATCTAGAAGCTGTTTTGTTAGATTAACTCGTAATTACCTTATAGTTTCTGTTGTTACTGTGAAATGTGTCTTTTAAACCAGGTTAGCTGATTATTTCTGGTGAGTGGGAATAGGATTGATATATTCACATACTGATTTAATATGCTGCAACCTTTCTGAATGCTATTTATTTTAATAATTTATGGATTCTCTGTTACTAATTATATTGGGAATAATGGCAGTTTCTTCCTTTCCATTATTTTTTTTAGCTTTTCCAATATTTGTAGCTGTTTTTCAGGTTGTTTTACTGTGCTCGCTAGGATCTTCAGTACAACAAAATACAGTTAAAGCGATAGAGAATTTCCTTGTCTCCCTACTGAATTTACAAGGGAAGTCTGCAAATGTTTCATTATTTTTAGTAGATTTTTCTTTCAGGATTTTTTTTCTATTCTTAGGTTGTTGAAAGTTTTTCTTAGGAGTGCCTATGGAGTTTTTCTCCAGGCACTTGGTATTTATTGTCATGATCATATGGGTTATTTCTCTACTAATATGAGAGCATGACTGTGTGATAAATGAAGATAAGCAATTTCTAATACATTTCCTGCTTTTGATTTCATCAGGTCTCACCAGTGAATAATTTGTTTTCTATTTTAGTAATTTTTGCTTTCATCGTTTTTTTCTTTACTTTTTGTTAGCTTTTTTATATTTGTTTGAACCGTTAGCTCAGTAATTTCCACTTTTCTAAAATAATTTGTGACTATACATTTTTTAAAAATATATTTTATTGATTTTTTACAGAGAGGAAGGGAGAGGGATAGAGTGTTAGAAACATCAATGAGAGAGAAACATTGATCAGCTGCCTCCTGCACGCCCCCTACTGGGGATGTGCCCACAACCAAGATACATGCCCTTGACTGGAATTAAACCTGGGACCCTTGAATCCACAGGCCGACACTATCCACTGTGCTAACTGGTTAGGACATGACTATAAATTTTTAACTATTACTTTAGAACAGTGGTTCTCAACCTTTCTAATGCTGCAACCATTTAATACAGTTCCTCGTGTTGTGGTGAATCGTAATGTAAATATCTGTGTTTTCTGATGGTCTTAGGCGACCCTGCTAGTGGTTCTCAACCTGTGGGTCACTGCTGTAGAGCCTAAGACCATCAGAAAACAGGTCACGACCCACAGGTTGAGAACCGCTGCTTTAGAAGAATCTCACAGGTTTTTATATGTAATGATTTATCATTCAGTTTTTCTTAATTTCACTTATTTCTTTTTCTCATGAGTAATTTTTAAAATCTACAAACACGTGTCTCTTTAAAAATCATACTTTGAAATCATTAGTTCAATTACAGACTAACTTATTTTCTGCTCTAAAGTGTTTCATGGTTTTTATCCATCTGGTAACAAAAAACAGAATTACACACTGGCTCCTCATCCCACTGGATTTTGACAATATAAAATTTTTTCTTTCATTAAATACATGGCACAGAGTGATTATATTATTCAGTGATGGAATTATTGCTGACAGTTATGCTTGTGGCTTTTTAAACCTTTGAAATCTTTTTTTAAAAAATATGCTTTTATTGATTTCAGAGAGGAAGGGAGAGGGAGAGAGAGATAGAAACGTCAATGATGAGAGAGAATCATCGATCAGCTGCCTCCTGCGAGCCCCACTCTGGGGATTAAGCCTGCAACCTAGGCATGTGCCTTTGGCCGGCATTGAACCTGGGACCTTTCAGTCTGCAGGCAGAGGCTCTACCCACTGAGACAAACTAGTTAGTTGATCTAATTCTACACTTAAAGAAAATTTGTGAGAATATCACAACAAACTTTCATATATTCATTATCAGGATCTACCAACTAATACATTGCCATGTTTGCTTTATCATTCTCTATGTAATTCTTTATTTCTGTATTATTCTTTATCATTTTCTATTATTCTGCTCCCCCCTCTTCCCTTTTTTCCTCTCCTCACCCCCCATTCCTCTATTTCTTTCTCTTCCTCTCACCTCCCCCTCTCCCTTTTTCTCTTTGAGAATATCTTGCAGGCATCACACTTTACCTGTAAATACTTCAGTGTATATATCCTCAGAGCCGTGTCTTTCTCTTAATGACCTTAATGTACTCGTAAAAATTTGGCATTGTTCCATAAACCGTTTTTGTCAAAATTATACGGTCATACTTACTAAAAAAAAGGGATGAGTTTGGAAAAACATACTTATTTGTTTAAAAAACAGTTTAACAGTTTTATTTCAGTATAGTTAACATTCAATAAACTGTACATGTTTAAAATGTACAATTTGAGTATTTTATCATATCTATGGGACCATAATCATAGTCAAGATAGTACGGCATATTTTCTTGGGATTCCTTTTTATTTTGTTTTGTGGTGTTTGTTTTTTAATTTATTTTTAGAGAGAGAGGAACATTGATGAGAATCGAACATCGATTGGCTTCCTCCTGCATGCCCCCCTCCAAGCATCAAACCTGTAACACAGGTACATGGGTGCCCTTGACTGGGAATTGGACTCAGGCCAACACTCTAACCACTGAGCAACACTGGCCAGGGTTTGTTGTTGTGTTTTTATTCTTTGCTTTTTTTTTCAGTTGTTAACAACAGCTCTTCTTTTCTTTCTTTTTTTATTGTTGACAGTATTACAGATATTCCCCATTTCCCCTCTTTACCCCCCTCTCCCTGGCCCCCGCCCCAACCTAGACCTTCACCAGAAAATTGTCTGTGGTCATGGGCTATGCATGTATGCATATCAGCTCTTGGATTAATCCCTTCCCATCCCTCTCCCCCACACCCCTCCTCTCAGAGATATGACAGTCTGTTCCATGTATGTATTTCAAATGGACAATGTAAGCTGTAATCTTTTTTCCCAGCTTCATGGAAATATATTTATCATATAGCATTTTTTAAGTTTAATGTGATTTGCTATACATATATGTTACAGAATGATTAGCACAATCCGATTCATTAATAATCAGTCATCTCACAGTTACCGTTTTTTGTGTGTGATTAGAATTTTTGAGATCTACTCTTTTAGCGACTTTTAAATATACAGTACAGAATTATTAACTATAGTCACTATTTTTTTGTTAATATTCACCTGAGGATATTTGTTCCATTGATTTTTAGACAGTGTGGAAGGAGGGGGGATGGAGGGGGAAAAAGAGAAAAAAACATTGATGTAAAAGAGACACATTGATTGGTTATTTCCCACACGTGCTCTGACCTGTCAGAGATCAAGCCTGCAACCCAGGTACGTGCCCTTGACTGGAATTGAACCCATGATTCTTCAGTCGGTGGGCCAATGCTCTAACCACTGTGCAAACCAGCTAGGGCTATATTCACTATTCTATAGCATTGTACTATACTATGACTATAGTAGTATAGCTATATATAACTAAATACACTATAACTGTATTGTTAACTATAGTATGATGTACATTATGCTGTATATTAGATCTTGAGAGCTTGAAATATTTGAAGGTTTGTACACTTTGATCTACTTCATCCATTTCCCCCACCCTCCCATCGCAGAAACCACCAATCTACTCTGTTTCTATGAGTTAGTCTTTTTAAATGTTATTCATAAGTAGATTATACAGAATTTGTCTTTCTCTGTCTTAGTTATTTCACAGGTCTTCAGGTTTAGCCATTATATCTTTTTATAACTGAATAATATTCTAATATCACCGAGTGGCCAGATGATGATGATCTCTGAATGCATAATAATCTGACCACTCAGTGTATATCCTACATAATAAAAGGTCAGTATGAAAATTGTACCCTCAACCAGGAATTCAACCAGCAGGCAGGCCGGCCAGCAGCCCATGTCCCCTCCCCCTGGCCAGGCTGGCCGGACCCAACCCACGCATGAATTCATGCACCGGGCCTCTGATTCAGAGATAATAATCTGGCCACACAGTGTACATATTCTGTATATGACATTTTTGGTTCATTCATCTCTGTGAACATTTAGTTTGTTTCAGTGTCTTGGTTATTATAAATAATGATCCAGTCAGTGAACATTGGGGTGCAGATATCTCTTAGAGAGAGTAATTTCATTTTTTCCAGCTATATTCCCAGAAGGAGAAATCCTGGATCATATGGTAGTCTTTTTAACTCTTTGAGGAACCTCCATACTGTTTTCCATAGTATGTGTAACAATTTACATTCCCACCCATAGTATACAACGATTCCCTTTTCTCCACATCCATACCAGTATTTGTTATCATGTTTCTTTTTGGTGGTAGTAATTCTAACATGTGTGAGCTATCTCATTGTGGTTTTGACTTGCATTTTCCTGATGATTAGTGATGCTGAGCAAATTTTCGTGTACCTGTTGGCCATTTGAATATCTTTGGGAAAATGTCTATTGAGGCCCTGTACACCCTTTAAAATTGCATTACTTATTTTTCTCCTGTTGAGTTGTATGAGATCCTTATATTTGGGGTATTAATTCCTTATCAGATATGTGCTTTGCAAATTATTTTCTCTTATTACACGGGTTTTCTTTATACTCTGTTGGATCATTTCTTTTGCTGCATAAAGGCCTTTTAGTTTGATGTAGTACTACTTCTTTTTTTTCCTTTATTCCTTTTTCTTATAGTGTCATAACCATAAAATCATTGTCAAGACCTATGTCATACTTTTTCACTATGTTTTTTTTTATTCTAAGACTTTTACGGTTTCAGGTCATACCTTAAGTCTTCAGTTCATTTTAAATGGATTTTTGAGAGTAGTGTAAGATGGAGCTCCAGTTTCATTCTTTTTCATGTGAATATCCATTTTCCAGCATCATTTATTGAATAGACTATTTTTCTTTATTGAATGCTCTTTGCTTCCTTGTCAAATATTAGGTGATCATGTATGTGGGGGTTTATTTCTGGGCTCTCGATTCTTTTCTGTTGGTGTAAGTGTCTTTATATGCCAGTACCGTACTGCTCTTTTTATACATTTTCATTGTAGTAGCCATGCAATATTATATTAGTGTACAATATAATGATTCAATATGCATATACTTTACAATCACCACACTAAGTCTAGTAGCCATCTGTCACCATATAAAGTTATTACAATATTGACTATAGTCCCTGTACACTATATCCCTGTGGCTTGCTTATTTATTTATTTATTTATTTATTTATTTATTTATTTTAATACGTATATTTTATTGATTTTTTTTACAGAGAGGAAGGGATAGGGATAGAGAGTTAGAAACATCGATGAGAGAGGAACATTTATCAGCTGCCTTGTGCACACACCCTACTGGGGATATACCTGCAACCAAGATACATGCCCTTGACCAGAATCGAACCCTGGACCCTTCAGTCCGCAGGCCGATGCTCTATCCACTGAGCCAAACTGGTCAGGGCGGCTTATTTATTTTATAGCTGGAATTTTGTTCCTCTATTCATCTTAACATTTTTCACCCATCCCCTATACATCCACCCTTCTAGCAATCATTAGTTTATTCTTTGTATCTATGAATCTGTTTTTTTTGTTATGAATCTGTTTTTGTATTGTGTTTCAGATTCCACATATAAGTGAATAATAAGGTACTTACTTGTCTTTCTCTGACTTATTTCACTTAGCACATCACTCTCTAGATCCATTCATGTTGTAGCAAATGGTAAGATTTCATTTTTTTTCTGACTAATATTGTCATATACATATATATCCTGTTTCCCCGAAAATAAGACAGTGTCTTATATTAATTTTTGCTCTCAAAGATGCGCTATCTCTTATTTTCAGGGGATGTCTTACTTTTCCATGAAGAAGAACACGGTACACATTTATTACCTGTCTGCGGTACGGTAGTCGCTGTCATCACAAACCAGCTCACTGATGGGCCGCAGCTGCAGCCGGAGCTGTTCAGGCAGGGCGAGGTCTCTTTACATCAGGAGTCAGACGCCTTACGGTACCTTCGGGGGCCTTCTATTCCGAGGAGGCCTTATGTTCCTGGGGAGGCCTTATTATCAGGGAGGTCTTATTTTCGGGGGGCATGCCTTATATGACAGCGAGAGGCAAAACTGGAAGTAGGTCTTATTTTGGGGGGATGTCTTACTTTCTGGGAAACAAGGTATCAAATCTTCTTTACACACACACACACACACACACACACACACACACACACACACCAAACTTCTTCATCCATTCATCTAACAATACACACCCAGGTTTTGCTTCCATATCTTGGATATTGTAAGTAATGCTATAATGAACATGAAGGTGCATATATCTGTTCACATTGCTGTTTTCCTTCTTTTTCTGATAGATTCCCAGAAGTAGAATTGCTGGATCATATGCTAGTTCTATTTTTAATTTTTTTGAGGAAACTTCATGTTGTTTTCAATAGAGGCTACACCAGTTTACAATTCCACCAACAGTGCACGTCCATTCCCCTTTCTCCTCATCCTTGCCAATACTTGTTGTTCGTTGATTTATTGATCACTAGAGGCCTGGTGCATGAATCATGCACAGATGGGGTTCCTTGGTCTGGCCAACAATAGGGGCCGGCTAGCTGGGGGTGCGGGGAGGAACTGGGAGAGGTCGGCTGGCTGCAGGAGATTAGCTGTGGGAGCACGCTGACCATCAGGGGGCAGCTCCTGCATTGAGCATCTGCCCCCTGGTGGTCAGTGCACGTCATAGCAACTGGTCAACCAGTAGTTCAGTCAACTGGTCATAACAGTTGTTTGGGCTTTTATATATATAGATAGCCATTCTGACATGGGTGAAGTAATATATTTTTGTGGTATTGATTTATATTTCCCTGATGATTAGTGATATTGAGCATCTTATGTCTGTTGGCCATCTGTATGTTTTCTCTGGAGAAATGTCTTTTCATGTTGTCTGACCATTTTTTGACTGGGTTGTTTATCTTTTTTTAAATTGAGTTATATGTGTTCCTAATATATTTTGGATATCATAATAGTGGAACACAAATCTCAAACTATACTACAAAGATACAGTAGT
Source organism: Lasiurus borealis (assembly GCA_004026805.1). Lineage (NCBI taxonomy): Eukaryota > Metazoa > Chordata > Mammalia > Chiroptera > Vespertilionidae > Lasiurus > Lasiurus borealis. Next base: position 21,071 of record PVJN01026107.1, read on the forward strand.
CAAAACAGTGTGGTATGGGAGGCAGGTCTAAGATGAAGCAGAAGAGGACTTTGAACCTCCCTTATCGGTTATATCATTCGTGCAGATCTTCTCCAATTCATTAGGTTGTTTTACTGTTTTGTTGATGGTTTCCTTCATTGTGCAGAAGCTTTTCAATTCTACAAAGTTTCATTCTGCTCATGTTTACGTAGCTTGAGTAGCTTTCTCTTCCGATCTCAAAAAAGTGGTTCTTGCCGAGATCGGTTTGGCTCAGTGGATAGAGCGTCGGCCTGCGTACTGAAGGGTCCCGGGTTCGATTCCGGTCAAGGGCATGTATCTTGGTGGCGGGCACATTCCCATTGGGGGGTGTGCAGGAGGCGGCTGATCGATGTCTCTCTCTCATCGATGTTTCTGACTTTCTATCCCTCTCCCTTCCTCTCTGTAAAAAAATCAATAAAAATATATTTTTTTAAAAAGTGGTTCTTGTAATAGACTGTGAGTACAAGGCGGTTTGGGCAGGCCATCTGGAGTCATATTGGCCACTAGCAGCACCTGGCACACTGCTTGGCTGAGGCCACCGCACGCTTGGTGCAGAGTGGCCCAGTGCGCTTGCAGTGGCCCCCATTAGTAGAGCTGTCCTGGCTGAAGGAGGCTCCAGGTAGCGTGCTCAGTGTGTGTCCATGCAACAGCGCCTCAGCTGTCTGAGGCAGGTACAGCCTCTGGGCAAGGCAGCCCAGTGTGCATGTGCACACGGTCACCCCTTCCTGGTCTGACTTTCGGGGCTAACGCAGGCTCTGCGTGAGGCATCCCACGGTGGGTGTGTGCAGTGGCACCTTGGGGATCATGGGCCAGATTGAGACTATGCTGGGCAAGGCCTGCCCCAGCTTTGTAGGTCCGCAGAGCATCTGAATGGAGGTCCATTCGGTACTATTTAGGTGGAAGGGGAAGGTTGGCAGTGGTGCTCACCCCCACCTTCAGTTTTGGGGAGGTCCCACAGAGCCCAGAGAGCTGTCAGGGTTCCCCAACCTTCTCCCTACAGTTTCTCTTTCCAGTCTGATACGCAGAGGCTGTTCAGTCCACCTCCAGCTGTCAGGAAGAATTGCTCTCCATCTAAGTGTTTGTGGGAAAAACAGGTTCAAAGTCCTCTTCGGCTTCAACTTAGACCTGCCTCCCATACCACACTGTTTTGACTACTAGATTTTTGTAGTATAGTTTGAAATCTGTGTTCCACTATTATGCTCTAGGCCATATTCTCATTTGACCAATTGTCCCACTAATGTTTTTATAGCTATGTTCTTAGTCAAGTTTTCATTTAGGAAAGTTTCATTTCGTTTTTGTGTCTCTTTAGTTTTCCCTAACCTGAAATAGTACAACCAATCTTTGTCTTTCGTGACATTGATAATTTTTAAAAATATAGGAAAATTATTATGCCCCTCAATTGAAGTTTGTGTGTCATTTTCTCATTATTATATATATTTCTTTTGCATTTTGGCAGGAAAACCGGAGAAGTAATGTTATATTGTTCTCAGAGCATCATATCAGTGGCACGTGATACTGGTTTGACCCCTTAGAAATAATGTTAACTTTGATTAATTGGTTAAGATAATACTTGCTATAACTGAATTTTTCTCTTTGTAGTTAATGGTTTTTTTTAAATATATATATTTTATTGATTTTTTACAGAGAGGAAGGGAGAGGGATAGCAAGTCAGAAACACTGATGAGAGAGAGACATCGATCAGCCGCCTCCTACATGCCCCCTACTGGGAATGTGCCCACAACCAAGGTACATGCCCTTGACCAGAATTGAACCTGGGACCTTTCAGTCTGCAGGCCGACGTTCTATCCACTGAGCCAAACCGGTCTCGGCTGTAGTTAATGGTTTTGCTGGGGATACTTTGAAACTGGGTAAACATACTGTTTCTCAACAAATTAAAGTCCACTGATTTGGCAGCCCCTGACATTTCTTGACTGACTGAATTTTTACTGTGATCACTGTAAAATGGTAATTTTCAAATTCCAACATTTTTACTGCATTTATTAGTTGATATTCTATTTCAAGGAAGAGATTTTTTTGTCCATATATCTGTTTTTTACTTATTTATGTTAGTTTGGAAACATAAATTTTATCTTATTTCATGATTATCTTATTTCTATCATTATTATTAATTCATTTCCTAGATTTAGCCATAGTAGCCAATTCAAATTGGCTTCCCTGTCTTTTGGACATGTCTCCATCATTCTTTAATACAGACTTTGACCTCAGAATATATTAACTTTCTTACTTTCAGGCCTATCTTATATTTCCTGCTTCATTAACCACTTCTCTATGGAACTCTGCTACCTTCTAATGGGAAATGGTACTTAGAAATCAAGACGTGGGTACATAAATCTTTTTCAGCTGAACATTTTGTTATTCTTTTCCAATTAATTAAACATAGTACAGGCGTTATGGTTTATATGATACTGATCATCTAGTATTTGTTGAGTTTTGTTCTATGATACAGAGAACATGATCCATTTTTAAATGTTTTATGTGAGGCTTGAAAAGATTTTGTATACTCTAATTATTGCACATAGGGTTCTATAAATGTCTATGAAACTTATGATTCTTCTACACTGAATGGCCAGATTATGATGATCTCTGAATGCATCATAATCTGGCCACTCAGTGTATATCACCATGAATATTATTAGTTGCTAAATCTATCAGTTATGGAGAAAGTTGTCTCTCTAGCAAATTGAATGGGGTGACTGACCCTGGTTAACAAAATTAGACAGTTTTCAGGTGCACAATCCTATATAATACATCATCTATATACTGTACTGTATTGTGTGTACACCCTAAGACAGGTTTCCATCAATCACCATTTATCCCATCATACCCTCCTCTACCACCTCTCCCCCTCCCCCTCGCCCTGGCAATCACCACACTGATGTCTATGTCCATGAGTGTTTTTTTTCTTTTTTGTTCAATCCCTCCACTTGTCCCCACCCAGCCCCCAAACCAACACCCCCTTTATAGCTGTCATCCTGCTCTCTATCTCTGAGTCTTTCTCTGTTTTGCTTTAAATCTCCCACTGTGATTGTAGATTCGTCATATTCTCGTAATTCTGTAAATTTTTGTTTTGTATATTTGAAGCTCAGTAATTATATGCATAAAAGTCTGAAATAGATACATCTTTTATTATTTTTAGTGACCTATTTTCCTTTTGGCATGTAAAGTCCCTTTTGTTTTATAGAACGTCCTTTGCTCGGGTGGTGTTTGTTTTTTCATTCTTTTACCCACTTTTTCTTTTTCTTTTTTCAGAAAAATGCTCTGCCAACAAAAGGGAACGCATTGACTTATTTCTGAAGTTAACGGCAGGATCTATAATTAGCGGGAAAGATGAGCTTTTTAGCCCCAAACATTTTTCTTCACCAGCTGTTTTAAATGCAACTTTTAACTTTTCAGACATTCTTTGGGTTGATCCACCAATTGTTTATGTGGCTACATAACTCTCTTTATAAGGATGTACACACACTCGCATTGTTTTTGCTTCACCATTGGAAGTGACTTGCAGATACCATGGCACTTCAGCTCTAAACACTTTAAAGTGTTTATCTCCCAAGAACAGAGGCATTACTATTGTCACACTCAGAGAAATTGAACATTAATTCAACAGTTATCCAATATACTGTTTATATCAGAGTTCCCTAATTGTCACTTTCCTTTATAGTTTTTTATTTTCATTTTATTTTTTTTAATATATTTTATTGATTTTTTTTACAGAAAGCAGGGGAGAGGGATAGTTAGAAACATTGACGGGAGAGAAGCATTGATCAGCTGCCTCCTGCATGCCTCCTACTGGGGATGTGCCCGCCACCAAGGTACATGCCCTTGACCGGAATCAAACCCAGGACCCCTCAGTCCACAGGCCGACGCTCTATCCACTGAGCCAAACCAGTCAGGGCTATTGTTTTTCATTTTGATCCAGGATTCAATCAAGCAGCATTTACTGTATTTAGTTGTCATGCCCCTTTTAGTTTCTTTTAATCTAGTATAGAGGCTCCATATCTTTTTCTCTTCATTTTCTATAACATTGGCATTTCTGATGAATGCAGATGGTTGTGCTGCCTGTGTTCCACAATCTGAACTTGTCTGTTTTCCTGTAATTAATTTAAACATTTTTATCAAGAACACTACATAGGTGATGCTGTAGTCCTTGTTATCGCATTGCATCAGAAGGCCCCAAATGCCAGTTTGTCCCATTCATCATCATCATCATCATCATCATCATTATTAAGAGTAATAGTAGTAGCAGTAGCAGTAATAGTATTTTTATTTTTAAAAGGTCTCCCATTGCCAAAACCGGTTTGGCTCAGTGGATAGAGCGTCAGCCTATGGACTGAAAAGTCCCGTGTTCTATTCCGGTCAAGGGCATGTATCCTGGTTGCCGGCACAACCCCAGTAGGGGGCGTGCAGGAGGCAGCTGACCAATGTCTCTCTCTCATCGATGTTTCTAGCTCTCTATCCCTCTTCCTTTCTCTCTGTAAGAAATCAATATAATATTTTTTTTAAAAAAAGGTCCCATTTATTACTGAACCAACCTACCATTGCTGGGAGAAAAATCATGCTTCCAATAATTTACCAATTAAAATGCCCACTGTCCAGAGAGTATTGATCTTTTCAGTCATTTAAAGGTGCAGGCAACCTGGATACCACATACATGTGAGCCATCTCTCATGTGAGATTCCTTATAGACCCAGTTTGATTCTTCTCCAATGTCTCCTCTTGTGGTTGTACCTGATCTGATGACCGGTTTTCATCCGAATCTACTGGGGAATAGGCTGATTCTGCTTTTGTTTCTCGGCCAGGAATCTCTTGATCCTGAAAGTCTCGTGAGAAGACATGGTGAAGGAGAATCAATCACACACACCCCAATGGCAGAGAAAGACACGAGGAAGTGGAAGGATGTATTTAGTGGCAGTCTGTCCCATTCATTATTGATAATACTAATTCTGTTGAGTTCTTTTTTTTTATATACTTTATTGATTTTTTACAGAGAGGAAGGGAGAGGGATAGAGAATTAGAAACATCGATGAGAGAGAGACATCGATCAGCCGCCTCCTGCACTCCCCCTACTGGAGATGTGCCCGCAACCAGGATACATGCCCTTGACTGGAATCGAACCTGGGACCTTTCAGTCCGAAGGCTGATGCTCTGTCCACTGAGCCAAACCGGTTTCGGCTGTTGACTTCTTAATGAGCAGTTTTAAGCTCCCAGCAAAATTGAGAGGAAATTTTCTCATCTTCACCTGTACACATGTAGAGCCTACTCTGTAATCAGCATTCCCTTCCAGAGTGGCACAAATCATGTCCCAATGAATGAGCCTAAATTGACAGATAATCACTCAAAGTCCATAGTTACATTATTGTTCACTCTTGATGTTATATATTCTGTGGGTAACAACAGTATATAATGACTTATTCATCAGTATAGTATCATAGGCCACTGATCGTTTTACTGTCTCCGTAGTTTTACCTTTTCTGGAATGTTTTATACTTGAAATTATACAATATGTAACCTATTCAGATTGGTTTCTTTTGCTTAGTAATATACATTTAAGGTTCCTCCATGTCTTTTCATGTCTTGATAGCTCATTTGTTTAGTACTGTAACATTCCATTGTCTGATTATACTAATTTTTTTCCATTCACCGGCTGAAAGACATTTTGGTTTCATCTAAGTTTTGGCAATTATGAATAAAGTGCTGTAAACGTCCATGAGCAGGGATTTATGTGGATATACGTTTTCGACTCCTTTTAGTAAATACAGTGGTACCTCGAGATACGAGTTTAATTTGTTCCGTAACCTTGAGGTGTGGGAAACTATGAGACGCTTGAGTCGCGGTAAACTGGTGGGTCATGTGCAGCCGGCCGATCCACTTGATTACTCCTATCTCAAATGTTGCTCGTATTTCAAAGCAAAAATAGCCCTCTCTACAGCTCGTATCTCAAAAATCTCGTATGTTAGGGCACTCGTATCTCGAGACAATTGGTCCTAGCTGGTTTGGCTCAGGGGATAGTGTGTTGGCCTGTGGACTGAAGGATCCCAGGTTTGATTCCAGTCAAGGGCACATACCTCAATTGCAGGCTCCCCAGCCCTGGTCAGGGGATGTGTGAGCGGCAAGCTGTCAATGTGTTTCTCTTACATCAATTTTTCTCTCTCTGCTCTCCCCCTCCCTTCCACTCTAAAAAATCAATGGGAAAATATCCTTGGGTAAAGGTTAAATAAAATAAAATAAAATTCAATCTGAAGATACCATATAAAATATTCCAGCCCTAGCCCGTTTGGCTGAATGTATAGGGCACCAGACTTAGACTGAAGGGTCACAGGTTTGATTCTGGTCAAGGGCACATGCCAGGATTGCGGGCTTGATCCCCAGTAGGAGACCTGCAGGAAGCAGCCAATCAGTGATTCTCTCTCATCATCGGCGTTCCTCTCCCTTTCCTTTCCTCTCTGAAATCACTAAAAATATTTTTAAAAAGAAAATTCTAGCAAAACAGATTTTTAAAAGCCTATAATGACTAATTTTGCTGCCTCTATAAAAATAGCAGAAAGAATGTTTAAAAATAGACATATTTTGGAAACACCTTATTCTTAACTTGGCTACCTTTGATAAAAATGAGGGGGACTTTTGAAAAATCATGTCTCAGTACTATACCTTTTTGGATATTAGATTCTAGTGCTATTCATTATATTTGGAGGTTTTTATTTTCCTACCTGCAAATTGGACTAGATCCGGAATTATTCTTGTTTTCTCTAACATCTGCCTGACTCTGCAAACATTTCCAGTGTCTCTCCCACCCTTCTGACTTGCAACCATTGAGAATTCAAACTGCCCTTTTCCAAAAGCCACGCAGTTAAAGTGAAGCAACTTAATTAGAAACTTCAGAGCGATCACAACACCTCATGCACGGTCGATCTCAATGCCAGTTGCAGAAAAAAAAATCACCAGAGACATTTATATGGCAATCTATCAGATTTTTTTTTTTGGTTCATAACTTTATTTTTTTTAAATCTTTATTGTTCCGTTTATTACAGATGTTCCTCTTTTTCCCCCCCATAGCTCCCCTCCACCTGATTCCCCACTCCCACCCCATGCCCTTACCCTCTCCCACCACTGTCCTCATCCAGAGGTGTAAGATTTTTGTCCCATCTCTTCCCGTACCCCTCAGATTGTCTCTCCCCTACCCCTTTCCTCCCCCGAAAGATTCTGCAGCCATTTTGAAATCTTTTCGACTGGCAGCCTTCAGGAATGAGAAACTGGGACTGTACTCTGCCTTGATGAATAACTGATGCTCATCGTTTTGTCTCCATAGGGATGCCTCTTAGTAAGTACCAGATTGCTTGTACCATAAGCCTATCTTTGGGAACCACCTGCGTCATCACCTCCTGAGATGAGAGACAACTGATAACCGAGCTGTTTGCAAGACTGAGACTGGTTCTAACACTTACATGTCATAATCATGTCCTATCCTAAGGCTTCAACATAAAAATCGGCGCACACATTGAGGTCAATATAAACTCCTATATGGCAAGCATGTCTCTTGCCCACACCTCCCCCACCCCCTTATACAAGGAACATAACGGACCCAAGAAAGGTATTGTCACCTTGGCAACGAGGGGGTTTAAAATGTTTTGTTTGATCGATGATGGTTTCTGAGAGAAAAATCTTAATCAACGGGGGGAAAGTAGGAGTGGGGTAAAAAAGAAAATGAAGTCACTGTAATCAAGCTGCTAATTACTAATATCAAGTAGGTTAAGCTATGAGGAAACTGTTCTATTCTTGTCTTAACTAGGCTGAGAATGAAGTTACGAACTTTCCAGTCCTATGTCAATGCCTATGTATATGTATATCTCAAACCTCCAGATAACCCTCTGATTAACCCCTGAAGGATTAAGGAAACGATTTTCATGTATCCAGACCACATAGCATCCAGTATGCAGACCACTGGTCATCTAGAGAATTAGCATCTTGGACTAATCCAGAGGCTAAGAATACAGGACTGATTCTTCTCGAGTGTACCTTTTACTAGAAAACACTTAGCTTTTCCTTTCTTCTTTCTTCTTTCTTTGTTTTGTTTCAGAAGACTCTATTTCCTAGCAGTGTTTCCAGTTTGTAAACCCTAATACCCTTTAATAAATCATATTATTTATTTCTAGTCAAGCCTCCAAACTTT
>PVJN01026108.1:0-29366 GCA_004026805.1 Lasiurus borealis
ATTTAATTAAAAAAAAAAAAAAAAAGAAACCTGAGTCTCACAGAAGGTGAATAACCTGAAAAACAGGGAGAGAAGAGGACAGAAGCGCTCCCGGAAAGGCCTTTATGGAGCTCAGGTCTCGCCACCCTTGCTACGGTGCACAGGACATGAACTGTGACGCTGCTAATAAAAAAGCCGCATCGAGGGATGATGCGATCTTGCTTTGTCAGGCCCAGAACAAACACATCGGCTCTGTCCCACCCCATCGGAGAAGTCAGGCACTGGAGCAGAGAGTAAAATGTGTTTTTTCCACCCAAAACTGCTCTTTGCATCCCCACCATACAGGGTGGGGCAAAAGTAGGCCTACAGTTATACGTGAAACCCCAGAGTTTATCCCTGTATCAGTATTGATTAATTACTGCGTTACTTTCCATACAAATACCTGCAAACCTACGGCTGCCCCATCCTGTACATTTCCATGGCCGGATCCAGGAGGAAAGGCCGTATTGTCAGTTTATTACCATCGATGCCCCAGTTCTAATGCCAAAGGTTAATATCCACAGTGGGCACGAGGAATTAGTTCTTGTTGCTATTACACAATGAAATTAAAGCTTTGTGGTGAGCGTTGTTCAAATAACTCTTTGAAATCTAAGATAATGGCAGTATGTTTAAATCTGACCTGCTAATCAAATTGGGCAAAATCTTACTGACATGACCAAATTCTCTTTCTTAATAGAGACTAGTATATAAAAGCTATAATTAAACTGGATTCACAGATTTTGAAATCCTTTCTTACTTAACACTTGGCTGTGTGTTGTTCAGTTTTTAGCTTCAGTGAATGCCTTTGGGAAAATGTGTGCCCAGATGTTGCCACTGTGTGAAAACCTTGAATGTTTGGCCAGCATCTTATTTATTCTATTCTAATGCCGCAGGGAAAGTTTATCCTTCTTGTGCCTGGTGCCAGGAATATCAGCCAAGCCAATTCCAAGACTTCTGAAATGCCTATCTCAGAATGGCCAGGAGATCCAGGCAAGAATATGTCGGAGAACATTCCTCTAACCACTTTTAAAATTTGATTTTTAAAATGCAAATTCACGGTATCAACATTTTTAAATGTTTGGGACAAGGTATATATTATAGAAAATAATGAGGGTTTGTCTCCTTTTTTTATTTTTCTCCCCCAAAAGACTCTATCTTAGGTACCCATCACAGGCAACTTAAAAGAATCTATTAATGAATAGCACAGAGTGGCACCCAACAAAGTGTGTGGCCGATAATGAAAACATTATGGCAATTCAGGAAAGGTTTCACACAGTACCCTCCCCTGCCACATTCTCAAATAAAGAGAATTTCAACTAGAGGGCAGAGAGTGAAAACTTATGCTTATTCATGTTTTAAAGACTGTTCTAGAAAGAACAAAGGATGAAGAAATTAGCACATATAGAAGTTATGGTCCCAGTTGTGCTACTCATGACGCAAGGCTTTCTGGGACAATGAACTTACTCTCTTTAACTTTTGGTCCCTCATTTGTAAAACTGGAATGAGACTATCAGCCAACTTCATGGGATTGTCAACTGATGAAACCAAATATAAAAACAGTATAGAATTTTTTAAGGTACCATGTATTCAGTCAAATATTTGTGTTTTTTTGTTAATCCTGACCCAAGAATATTTTTCCATTGATTTTTTAGGGAGAGTGGAAGAGAGAGGGAAAGACAGAGAGAAACATGAATGTGAGAGAAACACATCTATTAGTTGTCTCCTGCAGGAGCCCTGACCTGGGCCCTTGGAGGACCCTGCAACCAAAATACACGCCTGACCTTGATCCAGCAGACGCTCTATCTACTGAGCCAAACCGGCTAGGGCCAGTCAACAAATATTTCCTAAGAAACGACAATGCTGCCATATATAGCGCTGTGGATGCAGCCATAAGGACCTATATTAAGGGGCGCAGTGTAATGTGTAAGAGGCACAGGGAGCTGTGGGAACATGTAGACAACCTCTAACCCCAACACCAGACAAACATCTGGTAGTGAGCAGTGGGAGAGGTGGTTTTTACTTCGGGTCGTCTAACTGTTAGCTCATTCATTTAGCACATCTTTTATTGAACACTCGCCATGTTCAGGCACTATTCTAGGTGCTAGGGATTTAGCACTGAACAAATTTCTGCCCTAATGGAGCTAACATTTCAGTCATTCCTCGCTCAGATGGAATGTAAAATACATGAACTAAATAGATTTAAACACCAAGGCTGCTTCTGCTACAATAAAATGGGTTTGTAAACCAAAATATCCACACGTAAAAGGCATATTCTAATTGATCTAAATACAGTAAACATTTTGTTACTTTAATCTCCAGGCTACGTTTTACCATGTACCAAATAAAAGCCGTCATATAAAAGCTGCTGTGAGGCCTGAGGAATTACCATTGCATGTGGTGGCAATGGAGTAGAACACTCCCCCGAAAGAAAAAGAACACATATGGAATCTATCCAATAACAACGCCAGCTTTAAGAAAGGGAATACTATTTATTTTAGAAACATTTCCTGCTGTCATTTTTTTTAAAAGATAAAATAAAGTCAAATTATTTATTTTAGAAACTAAAGTTCAATTTTGACATGCCAAATGTCTGTCTTAAAAAGTTCCTTTAAAAAAAAAAAAAAAAAAATATATATATATATATATATATATATATATATATATATATATATATATATTTTAAGAAAGGCCTGGGAACTAGGCTTCCAGGACATAGCCCAGTGGTCTAAAAATTTACTATGGATGGGAGGGAAGGGAATGGAGTGAGAAAGAGAAAGGAAGATATATGAGTGCAGATCCATATATTGATCGGTATTAGTAACCTAGAAGTTTACACACTCAACAAGTACTAAGAGCTAATATTCAAAGTACAAAGAAAAAAGTATCTAGGTAAAACTGACCAAAATGCTACTCAACTCCAAAGCAAAAGTTCCCAAACCTGGGGTCCCCACAAAAAATACAAAATCCAAAGTCCAAGTACATAAATACCAGGTCTGGGGTAGCATCCAGCAATCTTTACTTTTTTAATTGTCCCCAAATAATGCTGATACACAAAACCTGGTTGGGAATCCCTGTTTCACTTTATTTCTGTATTGGAAAAAATTATAAAATTTGTGTTATAATAAAGGGTTAACTGTTTTCCTACGTACTTAACATTAATCCTCATGCCCATCCTGAAGAAGGAACTATTATTATGCCTATTTTTAAGTGGGGAAACTTGGGTCATGAAGAAGTCAAATAACTTGACTGACATTAACAGCTTTTAAATCAAGGACCTGCGATTTTTACTCACATCTTATCTGTCCCATATTTTTAGCACTTGGATCTGGTGATCTTCAATAAGGTAAGTCCTTTTTCTACAGTCTATGCTAAGGATGTGATTACTCATCTTAATAACACGCCATAGGCATTAACGTTTTTAAAACAGAGTTTAGATAACAAAATTCAGTCATAAATGCTGTCATTTAAGAGAACGACCATTCATGCTCCAACCGCATCTAGCATCCATTCAAAGAGGCACAGGTCTCCACATTTTCACACAGGTAATATTGAGATGTGTCTTTTTTTGTTGTTGTTGTTAAAGGCTTAAAAAAAAAACTGGGCAGTATTTTCCTTCAAATGCTTTACTATAATGGTGGCTTTTACAAACAATGGCACCTCATAGTCAATGACCTGCAGAGATGATCTTGTGTATCTATCTCCTTTCCATTGCTCTATAGCAGTGCTGTCCAAATGTTCTGTATTGGTGTTGCTAGACTAGCAGGCACTAGCCACCTGGGCCTTGAAATATGGCTAGTTGGACCAAGGAACTAAGTTCTTAATTTTATTTCATTTTAATTAAAGAGCTTTACTTTACATGTTTACCAATTTCTTTTTTCATCGTTCCTTTTAGAATGTCAGTCCTTCCTCCTGGAATCACTTTCTTCTTCTTCCCAAAGTATCTCTTTTAAGAAGTTTCTTGGTAAAGGTCTGCTGTGCTCAATTTTAGTATTTTTGGAAAGTATATTTTGCTTTTTATGTGAATGACAGTTTCGCTGGCATACAATCAACAGCATTTTAGCCTATGGAAGATATTTTTCCAACTGCCATTATTGCTGATTTAAAAATTAGCTATCAGTCTATCCTTAGGATTATCTTTTTTTTCTTCTTCTTCTTTTTTTTAATTCTCACCCAAGGATATGTCTACTGATTTTAGAGAGAAAGTAAGGGAAAGAGAGAAACATTGATGTAAAAGAGAAACATCAAATGGCTTCCTCCTGCATGTGCCTTGAGGGATTCGAACCTCAACCTAGGTACGTGCCCAGACCAGGAATTGAACCTGAAACCTTTTTGTGTATGGGACAATGCTCCAACCAACTGAGCCACCCAGCCAAGTACCTTCTTAAAAGAGATACTTTGAGAAGAAGAAAGTGATTCCAGGAGGAAGGACTAACATTCTAAAAAGAACGATGAACAAAGAAATTGGGAAACATGTAAGATAAAGCTCATTAATTAAAGTTAAATAAGATCTTAAGGGCTTAAGATCATTGTTTTTTAATTTTGATGTATTGAAGTTTTCCCATATCTAGATACAGATTTCAATTTACTTATTGGTGTATGTTGTGCTCCCTTTGTCTGTCCATAAATTACTTTGGATTAAGGAATACAGGCCATTTATGTCCTTCATAAACTCTCTCTGGAAATTATGTATATGCTAGATCTTCAAATATTACCTCCCTCCATTTGCTCTATTATCTTTCTGGGACTCTGCACAAATCTCCTTGTAGCTTTCAACTACACTTTCCTGTTTTTCTTCTCATTTCTGTTACATTCTCATTAATTTTTTCAAACCATTTTCTAGTTCATTAACTCTTCAGCTGCTGCTAATCTAATTTATTACATTTTCATTTCAACAGTTATTTTTTCCAAAATCTGCCTGGTGAATTTTTTTCAGCAACGAAACCACCTAGATTCATGTTGACTTGGTACCACTCTCCTCCCTCCATTTTATCTTGACATATATCACTGTAATCATTTAAAGTGTACAACGTAATGATTTTACATATGTACTATACATTGCAAAATTATCACAAGTTTAGTTAACACCCATCACCTCACGTACAAAAGTTCTTTTTTTTTTTGAGAACTTTTCAGGTCTACTCTTACCAACTTTCAAATATACAATATTGTTAACCACAGTCTGCATGCTGAGCATTATACCCCCAGCACTTATTTATCTTCTAAATGGAAGTCCATATCTTGACCATCTTCAATCATTTTCTCTACTACCAACTCCCTGGTACTGGCAAACACCAATCTGTTCTAAGAGTTCAGTTGTGTTTGTGAGTGTGTGGCATTTTTTTGCTAAGATTACACATGAAAATGAGGTCACACAGTACAGATTTCAACTGTTTGACCTACTTCACTTAGCATAATGTCATCAAGGTCCATCCATCTTTGTTACAAATGGCAGGATTTCCTTTTTTTAATGACTAAATAATATGACTGGTCAAATTTTATCTTATGCTAGTTATAATTACTTGTAATTACAGGTGTGTGTTTTTTCCTTAAAGTATTTCAACATAGTTGAAATCTATTGCTTCTTCTTGGTATCTGGTGACTCTCACTCCCAGTGGCTTGTTTTCTAGTAGGATTGGAAATCTTTGATTCTGAACTCATACTTGGTTGATCTTAATCAGAAGAACCCTAAGATCTAAGACAAGGATGCTTTCCTCCAGAACGAATTCATATTTGCTTCTGCCAAAAACCAAGGAGCACTGTCTACTTAAGGCCACTCATTGACTTTCATAAGTCTTAGTAAAATGCAGGCTCTCTTATCTTGCAAGTGACTCAAAGCTTAGTCTCCAATCACAGTGGTGATACCAGGATTTGCTCTTCAGAAAACCTGTCTTTTTCTGTTTCTTTACGCACAAAGCTTCCAGCTTTGAGGGTTGGTGGGGCAGGAGACATAGGAGATGTGTTAGATCATAATCCCAGAAGTGCAGTAAAAAATGTTCTATCCAGAATGCCATGTTTTAGTGTGGAAGTGTGTTAAGAGTATCCAGTCCACTGTATGCATGCTAGAAACCTAAGTCTTGAACTATTCATATGTCCTCAAAACCTACTTTTCTTCTTTTGTTCCACATTTTGCTGAGGGGCACCACAGACTCTCGGACAAATCTGAAACCCAATATTGCAGGTACCAATGAATGACCTTTCTCTTTCTTCCACTGCCTCAAGTGCAACTAATCATCATGTCCCACCTTCATGCCTGATCAAAAGTGGGTTTGCATTTAAGTATATGGTCAATGTGGAACCTAGTAGTGTAATTTTAATCATTAAGAAAATGTTTTAAAAAAATAAGGCAGAAGTAAAACCAAAATCATGTAGTCCAGCCAAATAAAGGTGCTTTACATGAAGAAAGATTCAAATATAGGTAAATGGAAGGAGAAATGAGTGTCACAAGATTCTCAGAAGAGCTGGAACTCTGGCTGTCAGACCATAATCACATTTTCAAGAAGTGGCTTGGTATCTGTCATGATAAATTAATGTTACTTTGGATTTTATTGGTTTTGTAGTTTTGCTTGAATTTACTGTATAAATTTGTCATCGTTTTATAGTTATATAAGAACTAGAGGCATAAGGAATTTATACCTAGTTTTATATCCAGCATATTTAAAGCTACTTCATAATAAAAATATTTATACCAGTACTGGGAATTTATGAGAATATTTCTCCTTTAAATAAAGAGGTCCTAAATTAGTAAGATTTCAGAAACACTGGTCTTTACATACTTTGCCACCTTTGATACATCCATCATTCTCTCCACAAATGAATAGCCAGAAATGGAATTTAACAGCACAAGCAAGAAATCATTTACTAAACTCCAATTTCTTCCCAATTCTCCAATTCTCCAGCTGTTTGAATCAACTAAAAACTAATGAATCTTTTAAGACAGCATGCTTTATTTCTTTCCTTTCATAGAGTGGATTTTGTATAAGTAAGACCACTAAAAACACTGCCCTGCCCAGTTCCCATTATCACCCATTTCTACTAGAATTTATAAATTGGTACAAGTGTACCTGGCAACAATACAGCAAAAGAAAATGTGTTAAACAAAACAGTTTTTGCCTTGAGGAAGTCCATTTCCTGGTTGGGTTTCAATAACCGGGAATTTTAATGAGTACAGCATTGTTGTTCTGTATGATTACAAGAAACTCCTAACCATTTCTTTTTAACTTCTATATTCTTATTTTTTTAATTTAATAACTCTTTATTGTTCATATTATTACAATTGTTCCTCTTTTCCCCCCCATAGCTCCCCTCCACCCAATTCCCACCCCACCCTCTGCCCTTAGCTCCCCCTGCATTGTCATCCATAGGTCTACCTACGATTATTGTCCAATCTCTTCTTGCACCCCCCTCACCCCTTTATCCCTGAGAATTGTCAGTCCACTCACTTTCTATGCCCCTGATTCTATTACATTCACCAGTTTATTCTGTTCATCAGATTTTTTATTCACTTTTTAGGTTCACTTGTTGATAGTTATGTATTTGTTCTTCATAATTTTTATCTCTAACTTTTTCTTTTTCTCCCTCTTCTTAAAGAATACCTTTTAGCATTTCATATAATACTGGTTGGATGTTGATGAACTCCTTTAGTTTTTTTCTAATCTGTGAAGCTCTTTATATGACCTTCAATTCTGAATGATAGCTTTCTGGGTAGAGTAATCTTAGTTGTAGGTTCTTGCTATTCATCGCTTTGAATATTTCTTGCCACTCCCTTCTGGTCTGCATAGTTTCTGTTGAGAAATCAGCTGATAGTCAGATGCATGGGTGCTCCCTTGTAAGTAATTAACTGGTTTTCTCTTGCTGCTTTTAATATTCTCTCTTTGTCTTTTGCTCTTGGTATTTTAATTATGATGTATCTTGGTATAGTCCTCTTTAGATTCCTTTTGTTTGGGGTTCTGTGCACTTCACCAGTGAGGGAAGTTTTCAGTCATTATTTCTTCAAATAAGTTTTCAGTATTGTGCTCTCTCTCTTCTTCTGGCATCCCCATAATTATGATGTTGGTACGCTTGAAGTTGTCCCAGAAGCTCCTTACATTATCTTCAAATTTTGGGATTCTTTTTTCCTTTTGCTTTTTCCAGTTGAGTGTTTTCTGCTTCTTGGTATTTCAAATCTTTGCCTTGATTCTTGAGTTCCTCTAGTCTGCTGTTGGTCTCTGTAAACTATTTTTTATTTCAGTCAGTAAATGTTTAATTTCTAGTTGGTCCTTTTCATCTCCTCTTGGGTCTCGCTAAATTTATCCATCTTTTCTAGGAAGTTCTTGAAAAACCTTATAACTGTGGTTTTGAACTCTATGTCCAGTTGTTTGTTTTCCTCCATTTCTTTTGTTTGTGATCTGTTTCTTTGTCTCCACATTTTCGCTGCTTCCCTGAGTTAGGAGAGTAGCTTTGTGTGCTAGTTGTCCTATATGGCCCAGTAGCTCCACCTCCCCAGTTACCTGAGGTGGACACTCTGGGTGCATCCCTTTGTGGACTGTGTGCTCAGCCTCACTGTAGTTAAGTCTTGATTGTTGTTGGTATCACTGGGGGGAAGTGACCTCCAGGCCAATTGGCTGTGAGGATCAGCTGTGTCTACACCAGGATAATTTCTGTGCTGGAGTCAGCCTTATGAGACAACACTTGCAAAACTGCAAAAGCCTCTGTGCTCAGTTTGGATGGGGCAGAGTTTCAGGGCTGAAACAGCCTTGGCTTCCTGTCAGCCCTGCCCTACATGGTGGCTCCTGGGTCTCAGTGTCCCTCAGTAATCGCTGCAGCCCTCTTTGCACACACTCTCACTCATGCACCTCCAGACGTCTGCCTTTTGCAGCTCCCCTGAGTTTCTATGCACTCCAGGGACCCGTATGAGTCTGAGTTCCCAGTGTCTCACCCAAAACTGAGGTTCAGTGCAGTCAGAACTGGAGTTCAGCACTGTCAGGAGGTTCCATCTTCCTCCCACAAGAGAAAGCCAGTGGCACAATCATCAGTCAGTCCTCTCTGCATGCACTGGTGTGCACACCTCCAAACTTCTGCCTTTCCTGGCTCCCCCAAGTTTTTGTGCACTCCTCCCATTTTCCAACAGTCCAGCCTCCCCTAGTACAGTGCAGTCAGAATTAGGGTTCAGTGCAGTTGGGAGTTTCTCCCTCCTGCTAGAGGAAGCCAGCCAGGCACTCTGCCGTGCGTTCTCTGCCGTGTGTCTCTGTACCTCAGCTTTTTGCAGCTCCTCTGAGTCTCCGTGAGCCCCTCTCTTTCCTTCTAGTTGTAGAATTTCCACTCAGCCAGCTTTCCTGTGGTTCTGGATGATGTCCGTTCTGTCTTTTAGTTGTAGTTTTGAAATTGTTGTGCGAGGCAGCAGTGTAGGTGTTCACCTGCGCTGCCATCTTGGTTTCCCTCTTCTTATTCTTTATGAACTGATGGGACACTAGTTCCTTCAACCACCAGATATTTTATTTTAAAAGTCCTCCATACGAAGATAAACCTTTCTTTCTCCCACATATTGACCCATGTGTCAACATGAGATTTCTCTTCCCACAGAGTTAACTCAGTGAGAACCAGAAAGCAGGGGGGTGGGGGGGGGATCACAGCAATTGCTTACTGGACAGAGGCGCACACTGGGGCCCAGAACATTGAAAAGGCTTCCCTGGGGCCACACGGCTTATGGCAGAGACCAGAATCTGCTTCTAACTAGTCTTTCCACCCAATCCAACTCTGTGACTCAAATGACTCACTTTAAATCGTAAGTTGTTTGAAACAGGACTTCAAATGAATGACTGTGGTCATCATTAACCAATAATTTGATATTTTTATGTCCAATAATTTGATTGATATTTTGCTAATAACTTGATATCCACAGTTTATAAAACACCAACTCGTGTCTCAATAGAAGTCTAATGGAAGTATCTCAAATTCTGAAACCTAATCCCAAGATACTTATTTACAAGTGTTCTTTGTTGTTTTTGTTTTTAATTCAGAGTATATTAACTGGGGGAGGGGGAGGGGGAAAGGGTGAGATTACATTTTTATTTCAAAGAAAGAAAAAAAATAACATTCTACAGATGGTTTTAAAATAACTTAGTAGCCAGATATAACTCTAAGTCAGTGATTCTCAAATTCATTTCTGAGGTAGGGCACAAGAATATGCATTTTTAGCAAGCACAAGCTGATTATAATTCTGGTGGTCTGAAAGCCAGTTGATGGGAAACACTGATCTATTCAAATTTTGAAAAATTAAACCATTCCACCTAGTCAGGAAAGTTAGAATAAAGGGAGAAAAGTTAGAGAAAATCCAAAAGATGTACTGCTCAAAGAGATGAGATAGCAGATAGACAGACAGACAGACATGGCGTTACCCTTCAAGCACGCAGAAAAGTGGCTTTTATAGAATAACATTCCTACACTCTGGCCTAATCAAGTATGCTGAGAGCTGCAGCTAAGAATTTTTAAAACCAACTCAAAGAAGAAATGGCATCACCACCTGAAGAACGGGTGAAATCAAAGGCCAGTACAGGCTTTGGCAGGTCTTGGGCCCTCGTGAAATATCTGTTTAATTAAGAAGCAGCTCTAGCTCTCGGAGGAAATCTAGTTAACCACAGAAGTGAAATCATAATTACTATGATCACATCGTGTTTTCTTCCTCTGTTTGTTTCTTCAGGGCATTGATAATGCCTGAATTGGAAATGGAACCATAAGTATTATAATAATAACAATAACAAAATAGGAAGCTCATCCTATTTTTTTTTGTAATTCATAAATTGAGGCTCTGTTTTAAAAAAATCTGAACTTTAAAAAATTGTATAATTTTCTACCTTAAACCAAGTAATATTGGCAAGCAAAACCTTCTACTAGAAAAGACAGGTGGAAAAAAATAAAAAGGGAGAGACAAAAGGCACAATCAATTGAGGGGCAAAATCAAGAGTAAAGAAGTCAGAAATTAGCTGAAACCGGTTTGGCTCAATGGAGAGAGCATTGGCCTGTGGACTGAAAGGTTCCAGGTTCGATTCTGATCAAGGGCATGAACCTTGGTTGCAGACAACACATCTCCAGTGTGGGGCGTGCAGGAGGCAGCTGATTGGTGTCTCTCTCTCATCAATGTTTCTCTTTGTCCCTCTCCCTTCCTCTTTGTAAAAAAATCAATAAAATATATATATTTTTAAAAAGTCAGAAATTAAATGTAGGTAAAAATACAAATTGCTACCTCATAATCCAGAAACTGTAATATATCATTGTTAACAAAAAAGGGGAATAAAAATCCCTAACCAACTTGTTGAGAAGAAAATGATCAGAGCCCCTGAGGACAGTGTAGGAGGGCCTCCCTGTACTCCATGTATCCACACCAGTCTAGCTTTCTTCATTCACACATACTCTCACTCTTTCATTACTCGTTCTTTTCTTTTCTTTTTGCTTCTTTCATTCGGGACATTTAGCAGTATGTAGTCATTTTATCCCAAAGAAAATCCTGGTGTTACAGTAAGAAAGAAAATGTTTATTTACAAATTGAGGTCTGCTGGGAAGTTCAGTGCACAGTTTTCGTTCACAGAAGGGCAAAGTATTATGTAAAGTACGGGGGTTTTGGAACCTGAGGAGAAATGGGTTCAAGTCCTCACTGTACCACTTGTCCGCATGACCTTGAGACACACTTAACTTTTTTTCTTTCTTTCTTTCTTTTTTTTTTTTACAGAAAGAAAGGGAGAGGAATAGAGAGTCAGAAACATTGATGAGAGAGAAACATCGATCAGCCACCTCCTGCACACCCTGGACCAGGATGTGCCCGCAACCAAGGTACATGCCCCCGACCGGAATCGAACCTGGGACCCTTCAGTCCGCAGGCCAATGCTCTCTATCCAACGAGCCAAACCGGTTTCAGCCGCACTTAACTTTCTGATTCCGTTTTCTCCTCTCTACAATGAGCACCATAACATCTAGCGTTTGGATGTAGTGGGATTGGGGGCAAAGTGTCCTAAGGAGCCTACCACAGTGCCTGGCACACAGCCAGTGGCCATTTGGGGGGTTATTTTCACACCAGCTACATTTGCCCAAGGGCTCTGCAATTTTTTGTCTGGGAAGGACGCTCCAAAGCAACTATTCCCAGACAATCACTCTGCTCCAGGCTGCAAAGGGCTCTCACGTGATCGTCCTTCTCAAATGACCACCTGACACCACCAGGCTTGTCAAAGCTGTGAGCCCGGCACACCCTGAGGCTTTTCTCCAAGAAGCAAACCAGCGCCCTCAGAAAGTGCCCAGTTTTCCATTTTGGCTAGAGTGAAAGAAGCCAAAAGAATGACCCCAAACTTCCACTCCTGGAATAAGCTAATCCCCCCAAAAAGAGTAAGCAAGCGGGTGTGTGGACGGAGCGAATATGAGAGCGGGGTTGTACATTAGCCCTATCACCTCCATCCCCACCTGCCAGCATGCACCACTGCTCCAATGTGTGAATCCTCTTGGGAGTCTGGACGGGCCAGGATATGCCAAGAAACAGCACAGAGTCCGTGGAGAAAGAAGCTACTACACTAGTTCTTACCAAATTCCCATGGTGCTTGGGGAAGAGCTACATGCCCCAAAGCCCACTTCCAAGGCCATCCTAACTATAATGAAGAGAGATGAGTATCTCCAGAGCCAAGTAGCCTGGATCCTTCCCACCCTAGCTGTGTGACCTTGGACGTGTCATGTAGAAGGGGTACAATGAGAGCACCTCACTTGTAGAGCTGTTCTGAGAACGGAATGGGTTAATATATGTAAAAGCACCTGAGTTACCTATTACTACTATGAAAGAATTACACCCGATTCTCATTAACGAGGCGGAGTGGACAAGAGTATACTGTGCCCTTAAGAGGCTACGCCCAAACTAAAGTTTCATAAAGTGAATCACATTTTAGACTCGCTAGAAAGTCATCCCGGCCTGTCTATAAAGCTCTAAGCTCTAAGCCAGGGGGGCATCGGGAAAGGTACATGCCTGGGCAGTGAGGTGGTTTGGAGCCTGGAATGTGCATTTTGACAAAGTAATGTCACTCGAATGCCCACTCTCATCAGAAACACTGGCTGAGAGCAAGTCCGAACTCTGCAAGTCCAGCCTTTCTTGGCCGGTGCGGACAGTGCAGGGGAGTTGGAAGCCTGCGTGCTGCTGCCTGAAATCCCTGTTAGCAGATTCCCATTGCACCAGTCACACATGCATTTTAAACTAGAAAAGGGACTAACGTTGGTTGAGCATCTACCGCGTGTCAGGCCACATGTATATGTGTATCTATCTATAATCCTATCTAATAAATCTCTAATCTGCAAATTGATCTAAACTGCAGAACGACCTGTTGCTATGACATGCACTAACCACCAGGGGGCAGATGCTCAACACAGGAGCTGCCCCCAGTTGGGAGGGAGGCAACCAGCAGCAGCACTCGAGGGGCAGAGCCAGCCAGCAGGCAGGGCCAGGGCACCAGGCAAGGCAGGTGCTAGTGGGGGACCCCCCCCTAATTGCCCCACCTGCCAACCCTACAGAAGTAGGTGACCAGTGGCAGTGGCAGCAGGGGGGGGGCGGGAGGGGGCGCGCAGGTCTGGCAAGGGGGTGACACCAGGCCTCCAGCCAAGGTGGGTGCCAATGGGGGCCCCCCAAATCACCCTGTCTGCCAGTCGGCCCTAATCGCTGGCCAGGCCTAGGGACCCTACCCTATATATTGGGAACAGTCTATTAGATTTAAAAAAACAGGCAAGGCTACTCTAACCCTGAAAACACAGGGTGATGCAGCGATGACATGCATGGACTTTGGCTTGCACATCTTTGGGTCAGCCCTGATTCTGACACTTATAACTGGCTGACAAAGCCAATTACTTAACTTCTCTCTGCTTCAGTGTTTCCACCCTTAAGATGGGGAAAATGGCACTACTGTCTCAGAAGGATCATGTTCTGTACTCCTTTTTATAATCAGGGCAAAATATGTAGCAGCCCATACAAATGCAAGATGCCTTCCACCTGTATGAAAAGTATGGTCACGGGCCGGAACCGATTTGGCTCAGTGGATAGAGCATTGGCCTGCGGACTGAAAGGTCCCAGGTTTGATTCCGGTTGGGGGCATGTACCTTGGTTGCAGACACATCTCCAGTGTGGAGCATGCAGGAGGCGGCTGATCGATGTCTCTCTCTCATCGATGTTTCTGACTTTCTATCCCTCTCTCTTCCTCTCTGTAAAAAAATTAATAAAATATATTTTTTTAAAAAACCAGTATGGTCACGGTGCATGCAGCATCCTAGCTTTCCAGAGGGATGTCAGACATCCCCCAAGGGCACAGGCCAGGCTGAGGGGACCCCCTCCCCATGCATGAATTTCATGCACCGGGCCTCTAGTCTACATATATATAGATACAGGCACACACATCCTGCTCCTCACCATCACTCGGTGCACAGTTACTGTGTAAAGGAGGAAACTGAGGATCAGAGTTCCATAGCGGAGCCAAGATTCCCCACCCCCACCCCCAGGTGTGTCTGCCCTCGGCACCACACTGCCTCCCAGTCCTCAGGAACCCATGTTCTAAATCAAAGTCAATGAAACTGGCCTGAAGGAGGTCCTTCCCACTGACACTATAACCCACCAGGTCTTCTCAGGGTACTGAACCAGGGCTAAGCTGAGGTTTAAAGATGCAGGAAAGGGTCTACTCACCCCTTGCCTTCTCCCAGGGAACGATTTTAGGACAAATCTCAGGCCCAAAAGGCCTTAATGCTGCATATATACAACAGAAATATAACAGCCTTCAGTCTTTCTCTCTCCCTTTTTTTATTCTTAATAAAGCAAGAAGAAAAGAAGACTTAATATTCAGATAAAAATTAAGAAAATGGCCTCATCTACCTCAAAAACTACTTTACTATGAAGCTCAGGTAACTTCACAAGATCCACAGTAAATAAGCTAATATTTATTAAACATCTGGTGCCTGACAACCCCCAGAGAGTCCCATTTCACAGATGAGAAAACTGAGGCAGAAAAAGGTCAAAATAGCTTGTATTAAGACCCACAGAGTATGAATGGACATTCAAGCCCAGGATAAAACCTAGCCTTTCAATGCTTAAGGCCAGTGCGTTATTTTGCCTATAAAATTGCTATGTAGTCTGTCAAGTCATAGAGATACTACTCTTCCTTGTTATTAGAACATCCCCATTAGCCGTAAAGTGCCTGCAAGCTGCAGAAAAAAAGCAAAGGGATGTGGGTAATCTATAAACTGGAATAAATAAGAGAAGCTTGTAAACCTATTTTCAGCCTAATGGGTAGA
The DNA here is from genome assembly GCA_004026805.1 of Lasiurus borealis. Taxonomy (NCBI): domain Eukaryota; kingdom Metazoa; phylum Chordata; class Mammalia; order Chiroptera; family Vespertilionidae; genus Lasiurus; species Lasiurus borealis. The sequence goes on from PVJN01026108.1 coordinate 15,292, forward strand.
AAATAAATAGAAACATCCAAAGAAAATGAAGGCAATCAAGACATAAAATTAAAGAGAGAGAAGAAAAACACAACAGCAGGCTTAAGGGCGGAAATCGCACAAAGGAAAATCACAGGATGCTGTTCGGTGGGTGGCGGAGAAATAACGGCAGCATGAGGGACAAGGGCGGGGAGGAGATCCCGCCCACTGTAAGGCCGAGACCCAGGACCCCGGGCAAGCGGGCTGCAAGGAGCAGGTGCTGCCGGCCGGCCATGACCAGGGCCTGAGGTCAGCGGGCCCGGCCGAGGAAATGACAGGAGCCCCGCTGCCTAGGTGATGAGTCAGAGGCTGAGGAACGCCACGCTCGCTTCCTCTTCCCTCTCCGCGAAAGCCAGAGCATCCCCGACATTCCTTCCCAACGGAGGCAGCGAGTTTCACATGCGACACAGACCAGACACACAGGAAGAATCTCTCTCCCCGCACCACCCCGTCAACGGTCGGGATGCCAGAGGAGGCAGCGCATCGCTGAAACCTCTGGCAGTCAGGAGGCTGATTCCTAGGGGGGTGGGGGGTTCCCACAAATGCCCTGGCTGCACTGCCCCAGCAACCCCCAACCATCAGCATCCAGGGAAGGGTAGACAGGGTGACCTGTAAAAGCCATGTTCTGGTCACTCAGTCCCTTCCCGGGGGACCTTGGTCTCCCTCTCACCTCTCAGGGACAGCAGAGCGCTCTCCAAAGAGATGACCCTGCAGATGATTCCTCTAAGACCTGGACACCCCAAATATACACAAAGCGAATGGCGCTGACAGAAAGCCCGGCTGCCACTGACTGAGCCATTGCGATGTGCCAGGCATGGCTTAGCTCCTTTCACCTTCACCAAGCCCCCAGAGGAAGGTGGGTGCAGGGACTTGGTGGGGACACGGTCTGTGAGTAAGCGAGGACGGGGACCTGGCCTGCAGAGCCTGAGCTCTTCATCACGCCGCCCGCAGCATTGCCTTCAGGGATGACACTGCCCACGAATTACCACCTGATGCTTCTTTGCTCTTTGGCTGAAGTTCTATCAACTCACACCGGCCACGTGCGTGACAGGGCGCTGCTGGTTTCTCTGGGGAAGAGGAGGCGACAAGCTTGGAACGACAGTCTGGCAAACACACAGCTGGAGGGAAACCAGGCCCTTCACAGACACGGTTCCTGAATTCTGGAACCCTTCTCCCGGAGCACAGGCCCGAAGTCTCTCCCTGGAGGACAGCATAGGTGAGTGAACACTGACAACGAGGGCCCACCGTGACCTCATCTACTCAGGAGACTCCATGAGGCCCACAGATGTCCAGTGAGCGACTCTAAGTCATTCGGGTCATTCGTGAGCTGGGGCTGGATTCTGAGCCGACGGATCCCAGTTCCACACCCTTCCAATATTTTAAAAACAAGACCCATGCCCGGATGGCGTGGCTCAGTGTTTGAGCATCAACCTATGCACCAGGAGATCACTGTTCGAATCCAGTCAGGGCACATGCCCAGGTTTCGGGCTTGATCCCCAGTAGGGAATTTGTAGGAGGCAGCGGATCAATGATTCTCTCTCGGCATTGTTGTTTCTCTCTCTCTCTGTCTCTCTCTCTCCTTTTCTATCTGAAGTCAATAAAAATATGCATATATATTAAAAAAACATCTGACACCACCAGGCTTAATATTTATTGAACATCTGGTGCCTGACAACCCCCAGAGATTCCCTCGCTTTACCCTGCACCTTTAATTACAGAAACTTTCAAACACTCATTACAACCATCATCCTGCTTCAACATTTCAACAATCACCAACTCACTGCCAATCTTGTTTTAGCTCCACATCCACCTAGTTCCCATCCCCCGTCAGCCCCCCAGCCCCTAATGCTCCCCCATTTCCCCCCACCCCACTCTATATTTATATAAGGGTGGGCAAAGCAGGTTTAGAGTTGTTCCTATGGAAAATAATATAATAATTAAATAATAATACAAAACTAAACAGTGTTTTAGGTACTCATAACTGTAAACCTACTTCGCCAACTCTTGTGTTTAGGGATAAAATGTAAGCAAGTGTTTAAGTCTCCGTCTCTGAATTCACAACTGATTTTCAATGTACACACGAATTATAATCAGGATCTTAGGACAACAAATCTCCAAGACATTGACACAAAGCACAAGAGAAGACTCCTTTGATTTAGAGACAATCTCAAGGCACATAACCGCATTATCTAATTAAGAGAACACAATCCTTTTCTTTGTACCAGACAGTGCAAAACCCAATTAAGTGCTTAATAGATACTTTTCCTGATGATACATCCCTTTAAAACAACTAACAAAACACACACACACACACACACACACACACACACACACCCTTTACGGATTGCCTGAAAAAGCAAAATAATACCATTTCTCCTTAAATCTTAACCTTTAAATAACTAAAACAGCTATTCAACCCTCTGCATTTTAAATCCCGTATCACACTAGCTTTAACATGGGCACAGTGTAAATTCCAGGTGCTTTAGAACCAGCAGAGTCGTTAGAGATATTCCTCAGTGACCCCTTAAAACATGGCTGTTTTTTAGAGGACCAGATTAAATCTAGATGGTTAAGCGTACATCAAGGTTAACACAATATCCATCTTCTAAGACCAATTCTGGATTTTCATTTTCCTTTTTCATTTTCATTTTACAAAGGATCTTAAGTGGGAATCTTTTCCCTTTGGGCCCATTTGCAAAAATTTCACAATCAGCGTAATCAACCACTTCCCTAAACCATTAAGCCCCTAACCATCCTCCCACAAAAATAAATTATTTTCTATTTTATTTAACCATCTGAGGTGTGTGCGATATGCCCATGTAGAGAAAGACAATTTGATGTTGAGCTTTAGAAGCCGAAGACCCCCAGCTGTGCAGTGTTTGGCTGGGACAAGCTGGGACGGCACCCTTCCTTCACTGGACACCAGTCATGTCAGCACTCGGCGAATATGAACAAGGACCCAGTGGCGTTCCCCTGCTCACTGTGAAGGACTTTTGAGTTCGTTCAACCATTATGAGGCTCAACACATTTCAACAATTGGGAAAGCTTTTTTTCCAAGATGTGAACACAGATACACACCATTCTAGAAGCTACTGTCGGCCAATTGTCACCTTGAAAAGGACCACACTGGGGCCAGGGCCTGGGGTGGGGGGGAGGGGGAGGATACTAGGGTGGGGGGAACATGACACGTTGGAACTGGCAGCGGAGACCAGCACCAAAGCAGCACTCCTCAATAGCCTGTAACAGTCTATAAGAAGGTCAGAAAGAAATTGAGAATAAGCATGTTTAGAAACAGCTATAGCAATTTGACAGAATAATTGTACATCTGTTGAATATAGTAATTAAGGATCTGGTTTTATATTTGCATTTCTTCATTTCATTTTTCTAGTAATTGTTTTTGTATTGTAGTTTACAAAAGTATTGATCTGGCCAGCGTGGCTCAGTGGTTGAGGGCTGACCTATGACCAGGAGGTCACCACTATTCGATCCCTGGTCAGGGCACATACCCGGGTTGTGAACTAGATCCCCAGTGTGGGATGTGCAGGAGGCAGCCAATCAATGATTCTCATCATTGATGCTTCCATCTCTCTATCTCTCTCCCTTCCTCTCTGAAATCAATAAAAATGTATTCTTTAAAGGACTGGTCTGCATTGATTTAGGATTTTTTTTAAGTTACTTTCCTCAGATAGCTTGAGAATTGGAACTCAGCCCTGGTCAAATCATTGGCAGCCTGACTCCATCTCTACTTTTTAGTTAGATGAGCCAACAGTTACCTTTTGTGGGTTAAACCTGTTTGAGTGGACTTTTCTGCCATTTACAATTGAAACTCTTCTATCTGCTGCAGGGAACTAACTAACCATCAGCCCAAAGTAAAGTGAGAGAAAGGACAAAGGTAGAGACACGACACAACGCAGGCAAGAGTACCAAGAGTTCCAATCATAACATAACACTCTACATGAAACTGAAGAAGAAAATATCCATCCAAAGATGTACAGTCAGATAAAGGCTTTTCACAGCCCTGCAATTAAATGGCCACCTTGACCGATTTCCTTCCGTTAAACAATAAACCCGTTGCAAGCATTTCATTGTCTCCCCCATTTCAACAACCCCCAACTTGGAGCCAAGTAACTTATCTTCAAGTAAATGTCACGTACAGCGGGTAGTGACTTCAGTTTCCTAAATCGTTGTCAAAGCTTTGCATACTGAAACTTCCAAAAGGGAGAATTGGAAAAATGACAATTTCGAGGTGGGAAAGCAACATGAGTTATTTCAAAGCAGCAGCCTGAGATAGGGTGAAATCTTTTTTTCTAATGTGCCTCCATCTAACATTTTTCCAAATTGCAATCATTTCCATGGCTGGCTCTCACTGTATTTATGCTAAAACTCAGCAGACTTATTTTTATAGTAGTTTACAAGGGTGAAAAGCCAAAAATGAACAGAGGAAAAGAAAATATTACTGTGGGTTGTTGTTTTTTTAAGATAAAAACTATAAATGGGAGAATTAGAAAAGAATGAACTTTGTTAAGAAAAATGTCAGTTAGTTTAACTTGTTAATCTAAAACAATCCTAAACCAGAATGAGGTTACTCTACACTAAAAGTCCATGTATAATAAGTGAGTTGAGTAGCCATTTACCCACCGTAAATACGCAATTTAAGGCCAGGAACTCCCAAATTCCTTAACAAAATGGTACACTCTCAAGTGCGTGCAGCAATTATGCAGGGTAATGTCTGAGCCCCCTCCAGTTTCCCTAACTGTGGGGTCCAAGGACATCTCCCCAGAAGTCTGAGATTTAGAAACTTCTATTTCTTTTTTTAATTTTATAAAAATTTTAAAATTAATACAAGTATATCCTACGCCATCCAGATACTAGCCTGATGATAGTCATATAACCTCAATTCCTACATTTGCATTTATAAGCACGCTGATACCAAGATCACTTAAAATGAGAGCTCATGGTTCTCAAGCTGTGGTACCCCAGATATGGTCTCAGAGGTCAACATCTCATGCCTAGCTAACTGTATGATATCCAATGGGAAGAAAGAAGTAAATTACTTTAAGGTTAAAAACAGAGACAAAATGCCCTGAGAAGCACACCACATCACTCTCATAATAAGTCTTAACAATAATGCATAACCTTATTCAGTTCCGAGGAAACAAGCAACAAACCCAAACTCAGGGGCATTCTACAGGCGTGTCAATGTTATGACAAAGAAACAGTGAGGCATGTTCCATATTAACAAGACTAAGGAACTGTGACAACTGAATGCAACATGTAATCCCGAATTGGATCCCAGCCCAGGAAAAAGGACATTAATGGGGCATTAACTGGTAAAATTTAAATAAGATCTTCAGATGACAGTATTAAATCATTGTTTATTTTCTGGTTTTTGGTCACTGTGCAGTTATAATAGAAGGTATCAACATTTAGAAAATGTGTGTGAAGAATGCAAGGAAAGTCTTTGTACTATTTTTTGAAAGCCTGAAATTATTTTAAAATAAAAAGTTAAGAACAATTTAAAAAATGTTTAATAAACAGGAAATGGTATGGACCAACAAAAAGGAAGCACAAACAGCAAGCTGTTCAATGGTTATTAGCGTCCAGCTGATTAAAGTGTCCGGTCCTCTCTGCAGAAATGCCCCTTAAAGAGATCTAACCAACATGTGATGTCAGATTCTCATTTGGCTTCCTATGTAGGTTCCCATCCAGAACTAGTATCCAGACCCCTTTCCAGCCCTAGTCTTCACTCTGACATTAACCATGGGTATGTCTGTTTGCATGAATTTCTTGTGACTTGGATTAACAAGAATCATGGAGGACCCTCAAATTCCGATCACTTTATAGGTGTGCTGAGAAAATCAAATTCCAGGTAATCAAAATAAAAACCAGACTCCAGGCTATGATAATAAAGAGCTACTCGTCTAGTAGATACTGCCTATCAACCATTCTGCAAACCTATAACACCCACTGATCGTTACTATTCCACAGCTTTTATCAAAGATAACAGCCAGCCCCGACAAAAAGAATGTACTCTGTCCTGGTTGATTTTGCTCAGTGGTAGAGCATCAGCCTGTGTGCCAAAAGATCTCGGGCCTAATTCCTGGTCAAGGACACATACCTCAGTTGCAGGTTCAACCTCCTCCCCTGGTCGGGGTGCATGCAGGAGGCAACCAATAGATGTGTATCTTCCATATTCATGTCTGTCTCAGTCTTTTTCCCTCTTTTTCCATGCCCCCTTCTCCTCCCTTCCTTCCACTTTCTCTAAAAATCAATGTGAAAAATATCCACAGGGGAGGGTTGTTTAAAAAAAGTATGTACAATAGCTACAATCACCTTGTAAAGCAAAGGAAAGTATCGGCAGAAAACTTTGAATCTTATTCAATAAACAGGATAATGGAGGACAGAATAGCTAAGGGCCAAGAGCCAAACTCATACACAACTGAGCAAAGGTTTAGCAGATTGTTTGAGTTGAGTAACCCTTTTACAAGGCTCCATGAGGAGCTGTATCCACAGTGATTCAGAATTATCCTTATAAAACATGAATCTATCCATGTCTTTCCCTAATATAAAACTCTTAAACAGCTTCCCATTGCATTTAAAATAAAGACCAAAATCCTGGTCATGGCCTGGCATCATAGCTCCTGCCCACTGTTTCAACTCCTAATCAGCATCCTTCGCCCTTGCACACTACAGTCCCTGAGTCAACCTTGATCATCACTTCAAAGACTTAGTGCAAATTGTGATCTTTGTCTAGGATGTCTTCCCACCACCCCTCCCCTCTACACACACATTTCAGCCTAGCTACCTTCCACTCATCAACATTTACTCAGGTTTCAGCTTAAATATCAATTAATCAGGAAAGTCTTCTCTGGTCAACCTTGGAGACTAGATGAGTACTCTGTGTTTTACTTAACAGCATCCTACAATTTCTCTTCTTAGAATCCACAACCATTTCTAGCTATATATTTGTCTCACCCACCAGAGTAGCAGTATCCAGAAGCCAGTAACTATATCTGGTGTGCAAATTACCACATTCCAATACCCATCAATCCTCTGCATCAGGGTAAATAATCCCCAAGTCCTCAGTTTATTTCAAGAATTAAATAAAATAAGACAAGTAAGCATATGGATATGGCAAGCTCAATAAATGATAGCTATTTGCATTACATTCAAATGACTTTGCTCTAAATATGCTTGAAATTTACCACTGCTTTTTCTTTCACCTGATGGAGGAGAAAAAAAAAACTTGGCTAAAGATGCCAAGTTGTAATTTTTTTCAATGATACTTTTTGACTGTCAACTCAGCTCATTTTAAGATACTGAAAAACTTCAAATTGCAAAGTATAACATCAAGAAAAAAAATGTTTCCAAAATTAACGCACTACTCTTTTTGTTACTCTGAAATAAATCTATACTCATCATCACTACATTATCACTTTACTCTGCAGACTTCACGGCCGTCTTCTCTTTGAAAGCCCTGGTTATTACTCGTACAAAGACGATGGCTCCTTTTCAAACACCAAATACTCCACTAATAACTTTCATGAGTTTCAACTCTGATTAAAACTTCATTTGCTTTAAAACCATGAAAAACTTGCTTCTATCTCGACTATGAACTAATAAAACCAGGATAAAATTACAGTTATCCCAAGTCATCCTTGTTCATAGGAGAGTTTAAAATCATTTAAAATTGTCATTTGGTTAAAAGATAAAATGGAGGATTGAAACACCAAAATCGATAATTTTTCTAGGATTGCTTCACTGTAACACCAGCTATATTCTCCTGGACCCAGACAATATACTCAAAGCAAAGGAAACAGGGACCAAATACTGAGATTATCTTAGGGGGACAGGTAACCAAACTGATTCCCACTGACCAGAGGAGAAATGAGAATTCAAGATTGTATAGTGTCCTTATGAGAAAACTACACCATAGAGAATTAGGCTTTAGAAAATGTCTCCATTGGGATGGCTACTTCCCACAGCTATGTATCATGCAGTAATACCTAGCAGATATATGCAAAGCCCATGGGGTATTTCAAAGATAGATGGTGAAGGGGAGAAAGGACTTCACTCTACCCTCCTAGGTTCGATAGCTGGGTTTATGAAATAAACTGACAACAGGCAGATTAACTGGAGAAAAGGTATACATACTTACTACTTTTAGTACTATGTGCACAAGAGAGATTTGAGAGTGTATAGACTTTCTTAATGCAGGAAGTGGAGGGAGGATTGTAGGCCTTTCAGGAGAGAGTAAATGATTTTTAGGAAACATGATTGGGACCTTAGTTGAAAAGATATCTTGTTATAAAGTCTATCTGGGTGTGGTGTGTGTTAAAAGTCAGTCTTCCCTGACTGTTGAAACTCTCAGGGAAGGGATTTATGAAAACTGATTCCTTTGCTTCACTTTGGAGAAAAGTGAAAAATTAAGATCTTGAACTTGCTGAAATTGCTTTAAAATGTCTTTTTTCATTCTCAACATCCTTCTGTAAGACCAATTCCTCCACCATGAGTGTTATTAAAACAAAACAATAAATAGTTTAGATACATTAACCCTGAGATAAGCTGTCACCAACCTAGACTCGAATAGGTAAACATGCAAATTTATTTGTGACATCAAAAATCTTAAATATTGATATGTATATATGGAATTGGTTCAAAGTATACATGGGGAATCAACATTTCACGCATAACTTTTTGTTAGTTTTACTTAAGTAACAAATTAATGCAATTAATAGTGACTTGTATGTGAATTGCCTATATGCACAGATTTGAAGAACGCGACAGATTTTGTAATTTCCTTTTTCCCTATATTTGTTCTGATTACATTTAGTAAAATGTAATTTTATTTCTGTTGTTTTTCTAAAACTAAGTTAAAATATTAAGGCTTGTACTTTGTATGTGTTTTTTATTTCTTCTTTTTTATTATTTATAAAATTACAGGTCCATAACAGATTGAAAATGAAAAAGACTACACATTCACCACATAAGCTGAGAAGCAGTAATCTGCTCCCACCAATCACATTATATCATGTTTATTCCTGACCCATTTATGACAGATGTACTTATTCCTAACCTATTCATGCCGGTTGTTCTTATCGTTTAATTATACATAAACACATAGTAAATTGCATATCTTTATATAAAAAAGGCTAATATGCTAAGTGTTCAACTCCCCACCAGTCCCTATGATGCGCACTGACCACCAAGGGGCAAACACTCGACTCAGGAGCTGCTGGGGGCGGCAGTGACTTGGCAGCGGCAGTTCTCGGGTGATGCACCCCAAAACCAGAGAGGAGGGAGCCTGATTCCTCAGGGGGCAGCGTGTTTGCACCTTCAGCCATGGGCCGGAATCAATCCCGAATCTGACGTATTACTGCACACTTGCATTTGCGTTCCACACCCTGTATGACAGCAACTTTGCAGAGTGCCCCCTTGCACTCAGGGACCGCTCGGGGGATGTGGGAGAGCTGGTTTCAGCCTGATGTCCCCAGGTCAGGCCCACAGGTCAGGCCGAAGGACCCCACCTACCAGAGGGAGCCCGCTCGCTCTGCAGACGCTGGGGAGGGACTGTGGGGAGGCTGGCTCCAGGGCACGTCCGAAAGCTCATCTCGCCTAGTCCTGCCCCACCGGCCACCTTCTAATTAATTTCCTTTCCATGTGCATGAATCCGGTTCACTAGTAAACATAGAAAATGAGTCCAGAAAAATTAATGTTTCTCTGAAATGAAGCTGGATATTTGAATAATGTGCAATAATCTAACAAAAGTAAAACACTAAAACATAATGTCCAGTATATCAGATGTGAGGAAGAAATGCAAAGGACTCGGAGACATATCCGAAAATCTCCAAGGATCCTGCACTCAGTTCACAAGTACATACCTTAAAGCTCCTGTAACATTAAAGCAACCCACACTGAAAACCAGGCAGACCATACATCACAGGTGCGGTTTGTGTGCAAAAGCCAATGTAGAAACCACAAATGGGGCCCTATCTCAGAAATTAGCAAGGCGATGTACATTTATATGTTTGAGTTCCGGCTCTGCTGCTGAGATTTAACTGGTAGGTGATAAAACTGGGACAAAACACAATGTATGGAAAGGCTCGCACCAATCACAAAAAGCGCAAGGAGCCCAAAAAGAGACTTTAACCAAATAAAGAAAATGAAACAATCTGTGAAACTGCAAAGCATATGTCTCTCTCTTGCGGATGTTATATCCACACCCGACTCCTGCAGAGAGTGTGCCTTTTAGCAGTTAACTAACCAAATGAAAGCAGAGCCCTGGGGGACAATTTCACAGGCAAAGCTGAAAGGTCAAGAAACAAAAGCATAAATCGAAAAATATATTAAAAGTGCTTTTTGAGACACTATAAAACATTTTCCTCACCACAGTTACAAAAAATGTCAGTGATGCTAATCCATGCATTGAACAAATCCAAAGACATGGGTTTAAGTCTAATTCTGAATTCAGACTTTTCTGCAGCTTATCTACACTGGCCCACAGTTTCAGATTAACGTTTTAATTCGGGGTTAGAAAAAATAAGCGAAACAAATGAAAAGTGTAATAGTGAGATGAGGGAAATTAACACAGGAAGTCTCATTTAATAAAGCATTCTGGGTTGACAAAAATAAAAGTTATAGAAAAATATTTCTAAACATCCTACCTAATAAAAGAGTAATATATAAATTGACCATCACTTCAACACACAATATGGCCACCCCCCTGTGGACACAAGATAGCTGCCACAAGATGGCCAGCAGGGGAGGACAGTTGTGGGAAATCAGGCCAGAAGGGGAGGGCAGTTGGGAGGGAACCAGGCCTGCAGGGTCGGGCAGTTGGGAAGGGGAGGGACCAGGCCTGCAGGGGAGGGCAATTGGAGGAGACCTGGCCTGCAGGGAAGGGTAGTTGGAGGGGACTAGGCCAGCAGGGGAAGGCAGTTAGGGACCATAAGGATGGCAGGGGAGCAGTTAGGTGTCAATTGGGCTGGTAGGGGAGTGGTTAGGGGGTGATCAGGCTGGCAGGCAGAAGCGGTTAAGGGCAATCAGGCAGGTGAGCAGTTGGGAACAGCAGTCCTGGAGTGTGAGAGGGATGTTCCAGATTGAAGAGGGTCAGACTGGGCTGAGGGACACACACACACACACACACACACATACACACACACACACCATGCACGAATTTCATGCACCAGGCCTCTAGTTTTATTAATATTTCTGTTGATATAATTTGAGGACAAACTCATTTTGAACTAACAGCCAGAGTGTGTCCTATCTCCACTTCACAGCATTGGGACTTAGCTAAATCAACATAAAATTTCACTGCCAATCATACTGCACAAATAAAATACAGTGAAAAGGATATGCAAGGAAAAGGCATGGAAGCATATACAGGAAAAGAAAAATAATTCTCCCTCTACCCTCTGAATTCTTAGCTGAGATCCCTGAAATAAAAGACAGAATAACAAGATAAAAATAAACAGAAGTTTACTAACACATATACCTCATGTATACATAGGAGACAGCCAGGGAAAAATGAGTAATTCAGAGAAGTGGCTTAGAATTCAGGCTTCAATCCCATCCTCACAGGGAAAATTATTTCAGGAAAGACAAATGGGTCCTTAGAACCCATGGGAAGTGTGAAAGTTTGGACAAAGACTGTCTGGATGTGGTGTCCACTCCTGTAGGTAAGAGTCCATCTTCCCTGGTTGATGAAACGCCCAGGGAGGGGGATCAATGACAGCCGAGTTCCTTTAGGAGGATCTGTCTTCAGGCAGATGAGGGAAGTTCAAGCCTCTTCCTGCATTTCCTGTTTTTCAAGTGTCCGGAGCTCAAAAAAATCAGTCTATCAAAGAGGCATGTTTTGCGGTAGCATATCCTGAACTCCTCAGTCATATTTTGGGCTGGCATATTCTGCTGCCCTCCACGTATAAGGCCTCCACAGGCTGTGGGGACCCTGGGCTGATGTTCTGAGTCCTGCTTTCCATTCTGGCTCTCCCCATAATTAGCACCACAGCCCCGTGGAAACAACTCACCTTAATTTTGGGGTCCCCGTCTGTGAACTCAAGGAGTCGGCTTACGTAGAGACTAAAGATTCTACTGCCTCGGAAGTCAATTAACAACTGACACTGCACTGAAGCTCTTACGGGCAGTGAAGGGCAGGAGGCAGATCGGCACCCTCGCTGTCCCGCTGATAGCTGTTCTGGTTTTGAAATAAAGGAAAACATGGGGAGGTAGGCAGCTCGGAGAGCAATGCAAGGACTAACTACTAAATCTGTATCATTCTTCATGGGAAAATGCATAAAACCAAAATAGAACTTGGAAAACAATTTGGTCTTAATATAGGTTTTCTTCCTCAGTTTGTAATTAAGAAACACGTATTTAAAAAAACACAAAACAAGAAGGAAATATATTGAGAAGGAAGGGGTTCACACAGATTATTTTAAGGTTGTTTTATTGGTATCTTCATCTTATAGAATGTTAAGATTAATTCTTTTTAAGTGGGAAGTGATGATGATATGATGAAGAACACACACTTGGGCCGAGGTGGCCAGCGTGAAAGTCCCCCTTTGCCAGCTGTTCAGCCTTGAACTCCTAAGCTCCGGTGTCCTCAGCTGTCCATGATCTTAACACCTCACCTGGTTGTTGAAAGTCAACAGGAGTGAATATACATAAGCCACTAAGCACCGTGTCTCTGGCACACAGAAGAACCAATAGAAGCGTTTGCTAATATTGTATGGCAACTTCATCTTTAACTGAAAATAGATGTCCACTGATATACCAAATGAAAAACCACAAAAAACATCAAGCCCCTAGAAAACCTCACGTAAAAATATCAACATTAAGCAATTAAAGTATCAAAAACAATTCCAAAACTAGATATGCCATAGGACAATTAGGATCTATATGGCAGACAGAGGATCTACATGTCAGTAGCTTCACGTAACTCTTTCCCAGACCCCAATCTTTCACCAATCTAACCTATGCAGCCACTAGATTAAATGTACTAAAGCAATGTTTGTGTGTAAGTCCCTACCAGAGCCTTTAAAAACTCCACAGAGTATGAGACAAACCTCAAACCCCAGAACCAAGCTCTACCCTCACCCCACTCTGTACTTCACAGTTCTTATAACAGATTGTGGTTATATGTTTGAGTGATTGCTGGGCTAACACCTTCTCACCACCAGAATGAGAGCCCAGGAGGTAGGCCTGCGTGCTCTCCACCGCTGTCTCTCACAGGCCATGGCTTGCTGCGGGTGCTCGCTAACCATCTGATGGATGAATGAGCCTCTTCATCCATCAAGGCTCACGCCACCACCTAAATATGTATGACCCTTCCCAGCGTGCAAAACACGCACATCCATTTTCTTGTCTGAGCCTCCTAGAAAGCCTTGAGGGAAGGCAGGGCAGAGGAGAAACACCGAGGTCCAGCAATTCACTGAGTCACCCGGGGTCACATTCTTAGCAAGTGACCAAGAACCGGCGTGTTAACTCCTAGTCTGGAGTTCCTTCCAGAACATCCTGCCGCCTGAGTTAAATCTAACACAAAACACGCGGTCCCTGGCCGCGCTTTGCACTGTCCAGGCTCTGAGGTCTTCCCTCTTCCCTTCCACCCACCCAGAACTGCCTCCTCCCTCTTCTCCCGCTTTTCATTCACTGCATTCATTCAACGAATAAACAAATATTCACGAAGGACTGTGATTGACGGGCAAACCCCCTTCTTCCCTCAGGACCCACCACTCCCCCATAGGTACTGCACTTATGGAATGGACATCTATTTACTCAACAAAAGTGTTTCATTGTAGAGACATTTATTTTATTCTCTCTGTATGACACTGAGCACCTGCTGAGCGCCATGCTATAGGAGAACTGTACAGCTGGGATACTGACACCCTAGTGGTCTGAAAAACTACTGAAGTTTCTGGAAAACAGTAACAATGTCAACCAACCAGATTTTCATGCAACATAATCACTGCCATTCATAAAGCCCAATATGTCCCTGGTACCTTAATTGAGAAGTAAAGCAAACACTAATGCCCATCAAAATAAATATATAAAGACAT
>PVJN01026109.1:0-29366 GCA_004026805.1 Lasiurus borealis
TGCCCACTCTCCCACTGGCCTGCTCATCCCCAACTGCCCTCCCCACTGGTCTTCTTGCCCCCAAATGCCCCCCTACCCCGCTAGGCTGATCACCTCCAACTCACCTTCCCTTCTGGCCTGATCGCCCCTAACCACCTCTGCCTTGGCCCTGCCACCATGGCTTTGTCTGGAAGGATATCCAGAAGGTCTCTCAGAAGGTTCATGGTCTAATTAGCATGTTACCCTTTTATTAGTGTGTGTCTGCATGTATGTGTGTCTGAACATATATATCTATATGTTCTAACACAGAAAAAAATTAAAAGGAAATAATATAACTGCTATTCTCATTCTAGAATCTTCTTTATGTTAATGATAGTATATTTGCTTTACCACCCCAAATAAACATAAAATGTTAAAGGTTATATTAAAGCCATTTGAAGCTTACTGGTCATTCCCTGTACATGCCACTTATTTTTGTCTATGTTTTACTGTAATTTGAACTGAAAATGTCATATATCAGTTCTTGCAGCTATCATCATTTTTTAATTTACTAGCTGGTCTAGCTCTATTGAGAACATTTTAACACAGAGCATCTGCTCTGTAAAATTGTAATACTATTACTTATGTGATTAATTCTGTTTTATTTCACACAGAATAAGATATCTCCTCTAGTCTAAATGAAAGCATATTATAAAACGTGAAATATTAAGTATTACTGCTAGGATTAATAATAATTTTAATTATAGCATGAGTAATGAATGAATCTTATTCTCCATGGGTGAACATGATAAAAAGGAAGAGGTTTTTATGAAGTACTTATATTTTAGGGTGTTTTACTTGTAAGATTAGTGCTATTATCTCTATTTTCATATAAGGAGAGGGTAGCAAATTTGGTCAAGGCTATTGAAATGGTGTATAAATGACACTGCCCACATTTTAATTGGGGACTTCTATCTTCACATCCACTTTTCAGTCATTATCCTGCGCTTCTGCCTCCTTGTTCTCCATTGAATCTAAGGCTAAGAGTCCTATATTCTTTTATGCAGACTCATTATCCACAGGCTCTGCCCATCATGACTATTCCTTCTTCCACAGTCTGCTTCTATCCAGAATAGCTTCTCTCTGGTGTAACTGGAGACCCATACAGTACTGACATTTTTCTCTTCTCTCTTTGACTCAGTTAAAAAATACGGTTCCTATATGTTCTGTTCCAAGTTACCTGCTATAGCCCAAACATATTTGATGTTGAGAAACATGCAGCTAGGGTGCAGATATTCTTCAGCTAGTTTAATTGTCTGCCATTCTTTAAGTGATCTATTATAAATATACTCTAAATGTGTTTTTAAAATGTAATTGGAACCTTATGAGAGCAGGTCCTTAATTCTGAATGACTGATAAGAGAAATCCTGACCAGTAATAACCCTTTGTCTCTACTTCTGTTTCTCTAATTCTGTATCTACATAGCTTGCTGTATGTCTGTATTTTGCCACTAGCTTCCCGGAGTTCAAGAGCAATGCTGGCTCCCAGTGAATGCTCCTTTAACTGCATGAGTCCATTCTTACTGCTTCTGGCTCAGCTCTCCTGTAAATGGTCAAGTAAGATCATTCCCTCTTGTGTTTTGGGCTTCAGTGCACAGCAGAGAGCAGCTGAGGCTTTGTGGGCACGCATCTGAGTGCCGTTCAAAAAAGGTTCTAGGCAAAAATGAGAGCCCGGGAACCAGATACCTATCCTTTGTACATCTTCAAAAGCAGCCCTTTCCGTGTCTGCTTACGGGAAGGAAATTTTCCTTCTTCTTTTCTCACTAAGGACAAGAATCTGGCACAGGCCAACGGAAGAAGCAAAAAAAAAAAAAAAAAAAAAAGTAATTCCAAGATGCCATTTTTTTTTTATCAGGAGATACTTTATCCTACTGTGCTTTCTAAGGTGGCAGCACTTATTGTTGTGCCAGTTGGAGCATCTCCAGGACACGGGCATCACATTTCCACTAGGGAACTGTAGAGCAGCGGTTCTCAACCTTCCTAAGGCCGTGACCCTTGCATACAGTTCCTCATGTGGTGGTGACCCCCAACCATGAAATTTTGCTACTGTGATGCATCGTGATGTAAATATCTGCATTTTCCGATGGTCTTAGGCGACCCCTGTGAAAGGGTCGTTCGACCCCCAAAGGGGTCTCAACCCCCAGGTTGAGAACCGCTGCTGTAGAGGGTGTGGGAGTTGTTGACAGGGAAACCTGGGCTTGTATTCGAGTTCGGCTATTTAGCTGCTTTCTGAGATTGGAGTCTATTGGAAGAAGACACTCAGACAAGCATGTGAGAAAAGGAGACCCAGGAAATACCCAGAGGGAGGTGATCAAGAGAAATCTAGAAAGATGAGCAATGGACAAAAGATGTCGCTCAGCAGGTTGACTGCAGCTGAGTCTCTTTCCTTTGGGGAACTGTCAGTGACAGTGTGCAGCATGCCTCAGTTTGTCCCTCCAGAGGGCAAGAAGCTAGGATTTTTTCAACTTCCATCAGTCATTATCTGAATTATACACCCGAGACCCTTAACTCCCTGGCACATCTGTTGCCAACAAACATTTGAGTAAAATTCCTCATGGGGTGAGTTACAGGATGACCCTGTCAACTCATATGGGAACCATGTGTATGAAGTGGACATGTGCCCGCTCTACTAAGTAGGTGCCTCAACTTCTCCTACCTCCATCATTAAAATGGGCACAATCATTAGTATTTCACCAAGTGTTTTTGAAGGTTAACTGGTAAGCAGGAACAAAATATCTAACATAGCACCCAACGCCAATGACATGCACAGAACTGTATTTCATCTTTAAGAGGTAGTTGATACTGTTAAATAAAATGTTAATCTTAACATAATGTTAGCACGGTAACGTTAAATACAGTTTATAGTTAAATAACTTAGGACACTTAAAAAAATTTAAGGGAATCAATTCTCTGGGCCCCGTGATGAAAGTTCTTACAAAATAATGTTTGAAGTGCTTTTATCTGGGGGAAAGAAGTGCTTTATTTGCAGGTGGCATTAGAGGTAGAGGTGAATTATGAGCCAAGCTACAAAGTAGTGGAATGTATTAACTCCTGGCAAAGGAAAGGTCAGATAGAAGGAGAGAGGCGGTGAATTAATTACAAAGCATCTTGCTAAGTAGGCCTGCCTTTGAGGATGCAACTGGAACTGAGTTATGGAAGTCCTCAGGGGCAGAAGGTGGCCCAGTGATCAGGGGTCATCACACCTCTGCTGCTGCCACTGCCGGCAGCACAAGCCTTGGCTGTTCCTGGTCACCTGAGCCTTGAGCGGCCCTGAGTAACTGGGTAGCCACCATCTGAGGCTTGCCCGTGCTTCAGGCTGGCCCTGAGTGTCTGGGGGGCGGGCTGAGGGGACTGGGGAACTCTGGAGGCAAACAGGGCTGAGGGGACTGGGAATTGCCATCTTGTGACTGTGGGCACGGCCATCTTTGAGGATGGGGCAGTCAATTTGCATATTCCCTCCTTATTGGCTCTGGGTACCTCCATCTTTGTGACCATGTGAGGGTCAATTAACATACTCCCTCGTTATTAGATAGAATATCAGTGAGAATAGTATCTATGTTTGACTTTAAATTACCAATATGTAAAAATCAAACTCTACCTTAGATTCCATAGTTATGTACCTCTTCTCTTACAGCCAAAAAACAACCACCACCAAGCACCCAATACAAAATAAACCCCAATGCAAACCCTGCTGGCATTGCTCAGTGGTTGAGCATCAACCCATGGGCCAGGAGGCCATGGTTCCATTCCCAGTCAGGGCACATGTCCAGTTGCAGGCTCCATCCCCAGTGTGGGACATGCAGGAGGCAACCATCAATGACTCTCTCTCCCTCTTGCTCTCATCGTCATTAATGTTCCTCTTTCTTTCACTCTCCCTTTCTCTCTGAAATAAAAAAAAAAATAGATTAAAAATTAACTTAAAAAAATCCCAATGCAAAGTAAAAATAACTTTAAGACCATTAAAATGCAGTATTTTGTGTCACATGGGTAAATTAGATGCTCTTCTAGGTCTATTTCAGATTCAAAGCTTAATTCAAAGCTCTGAAATTGAATACCATAAAGTTTGTGGGATATAGACAAAAGCGGAGACCTGAGTTCCAATTATGACTACCTCCTTTAATGGACAGGAGGCAATCACATCACCTCTTCAAGCCTCAGTTTCCATTTCCATTATAGTACAGTGGTACCTAGAGATAGGAGTTTAATTCGTTCCGTAACTTTGAGGCGTGGGAAACTATGAGACGCTTGAGTTGAGGTAAACTGGTGGGTCGTGTGCAGCCGGCCGATCCTCGCGATTACTCGTATCTCAAATGTTGCTCGTATTTCAAAGCAAAAATCGCTCGCTCGACGGCTCGTATCTCAAAAATTTGTATGTTAGGGCACTCATATCTCGAGGTACCACTGAATAAGAATTATGAAAGAGTACTGTTGGAGATGTTTGGAGGAAAAGCCAAGCATTACTGGTTAGGAGAACATCTGCAGGTAACTTTACTGGAATTAATAGGTACAGGGAAGTAAGAATAAGAGCCTGTAGCCAAAGCTGCCTCGTGTGAGCCTGAGTTCTGCCACTTTCCATCTTTCTGGCTTTGGGAAAGCCATTCAACTTCTACATGTTTTAGTTTTCTCGTCTTAAAAATGATACCTTTGAAGGCAGTATGTTTCTCTTTAACACAGGCCAAGCTATCAATACGGTATATAAGACGTGGTAAAGGTTAATTAAGTATTAACCTTTATTATTACGTACCAAATTTGGGATGAAAGACTTTATGAACACCCATGAATCCTATCAGTACTGTAAATGAAGGCTAGCATCATCTCACTTCATAGAGAGGTAAATGTTATTTCAAGATATTATTTTACCTTGGCGAATTTTACAGAGATAATGTATACCTACAGCAGATACTCTTTAATAGGATTTCAATAATCAGTTACTGCCTACATTGCTCTTTGAAAAATGAGGCAAAACAAGGAGTAAAGTAAGGATAGATGATGGACAGCTAGATGATGTTGGCACTAAATTTAAAAAGGAGGCTTTTAATCCATGAAAACAGTAGATCTAGTCAGAAGGTCCTCTTATGTTTGGTGTGATGAGTAATACAATCATGGCTAGAGATAAGTTTTATTAGATATTAAAGAGAGTTTAAAAAACAAGCAAAGAAAAACAAAAACAAAAAACTCCTTAGTCAGTATGGCTCAGTATTTGAGTGACAACCTATGAACCAGGAGATCATGGTTCGATTCCAGTTCTGGGCATATGTCTGGGTGGCAGGCTGAATCCCCAGGGAGGTGTGTGCAAGGGATCCATTTAATGTTTCTCTCTCATCATTGATATTTCTATCTCCCCCTCTTCCTTCCTCTCTGAAATCAATAAAAAATATTTTAAAAGGAAACAAAGAAACAAACAACAAATCCCTTTTAACAGGGGTATTTCTTTCTTCTGTGTAACATGGAGGTACATACTTAAAAGCACATAAACCAAATATTTACTTTTTTTTCATGAAAGAATGTACAATACCCTAGATTTCTGAGTGAAGGTGGGTGGGGAGGGGGGCAGGGAGTGGGGGGAACTCAGGAAATGGGTCTGACAAGCCTTAAGTCTGACTTCTTTACCATCTGTCCTGGAAGTTCAGAAAAGCAAGTGGCTCATTCTGTTTGGAAATGAATGGGAAGTTAGAAATGTGAGCATGGAAGATGGGTAGAAGGTATCCTTCTTCTATAAGGACTGTTTTATTGATAGCAGATTTAAAACTCCTTGGCTCAGTTACATTTTATTTTAAGTCTTCAAAACTCTTTATTCTCTACGTGGCCATCCACTCAGTTACCTGCTCCAGAAACAAGTCATTGAACTTGTCCAGCAGCAAACAGTGAATACACTCAGACTGGCCCGTCGTAGTGGGAGGACAGAAGCAACAAGCAGAGATGGGCTAAGGGGACCTTTTGAGTCTTAAACAGGGGCTTTCCTCACAGGTAGCAATTAGCCTGTTTAAAAACGAGAATTGATAATCACGTCAAGTTCAACTTCAATTACCATTACACATGTTTGTGTTTGTTTTTGCAGAACAATTGACATCTAATTAGCATGTTAAGAGCTGCCTGCATTTAGGTATTAATCAGATATCTTTAAAAGATCTTATTAGATTTATTTGTTTAGTGTAAGCCAGGCATATGCATACATCATAATTAATTTACATCACTACAGGATTCATCTCTCAAATAATTGCAAAAACTATAACCATAGATTTACTTTTTCAATCATGTATTCATTGAATAATATGATGTATCAGAAACCAATTATTCCCTAAAATATACTAAGATCATTTTGCCAGATGATCTTTGCCCATGTATATCATCAAAATGCAAAAAGTCACCGAAACCAGTTTGGCTCAGTGGATAAAACGTTGGTCTGTAGACTGAAAAGTCCCAGGTCAGGGCAAGGGCATGTATCTTGGTTGCGGGCACATACCCAGTAGAGGGTATGCAAGAGGCAGCTGAATGATGTCTCTCTCTTATAGATGTTTCTGACTCTCTATCCCTCTCCCTTCATCTCTGTAAAATATCAATAAAATATATTATAAAAAAAAAAAAAAACACACGCAAAAAGTCAAAGGTTTTTTTTGTTTGTTTGATTTTTTTTACAATGCCCACTAAGTAGACTGGCATTGCCTATAAAGCCTTGTCCAAATTTTAATACCCCTATAATATGTTGATCATATTTTATTTGTTCTTAATACATTATATTATAATACTTGTTCACAAGTAGACCATTTCCAGTGGACTGTGAACTTACCCAAAAATGATATTGAAGCCATTTTTCCACAGTCAGTAACACAATGTCTGGAAAATAATAGACATTCATGAAATTATTTAAAAGAGCTCATTATCTGCTTGTGTGATATGTTGTAAAAAATGTGAACTTGAAGTCTCTTTATTTTTAAAAAATTCATCTTTATTGTTGAAAGTATTACAGATGCGCCCCCCCCCTCATCTCCATTGTCCTCTCCCAGGCCTTCTACAGTATTGCTGTCTATGGGCTCTGCTATCTGCCTACTAAGTTCATCGGTAAATCTCTCCCCTCCTCTCCTTCCCTCTGAAATTCATCAGTTTGTTGCATGGTCCCATGTCTCAGGACATTTTTTGTTCATCACTTCATTTTGTTCATTAGATCCCACGTAAAGTTAACTCATGGAAAATTCATGCTTTGGCATTAAACAGACCTAAGAGGAGAAATATCGTTCAGTCCTGCCCAAGCCAACATGAGCAAATTGTGTGAACTCTGAAATGCATACATCCCTAAAGTAGAAATCACGGAGTCATAATGTGTATTTCGTGACATAAATCCAAAACAACCTTCGCACCACTTATGGCATGGAGCAAGCACTTGGGAGGTGGAATTTTCCTTTGTGTTTAATGTGGAAACACGGTAATCATCGGAAAGTAGGTTGCATTTGTAGAAAACCCACACACGTCTCAATAAACGGTTCCCTAGCCCAGCTTCTGTCCAGCACCTGCTAGAACAGTGGTTCTCAACCTTCCTAAGGCCACGACCCTTTAAGACAGCTCCTCATGTGGTGGTGACCCCCAACCATAACATTATTTCCGTTGCTACTTCATAACTGTAATTTTGCTACTGTTATGACTGTAATGTAAATATTTGATATGCAGGATGTATTTTCATGATTACAAATTGAATGTGATTAAAGCATAGTGATTAATCACAAAAACAATATGTAATTATATATTGTGAAATATTTATTTCTAATGACAAATAAATGAAATTTTGTCTTGAATCTTGGTGTAGCATGGGCAACAGTCTTCATATAACAACGGTAAACTACGTTGCTACACTTTGCTACACCAAGGAGTGGTCTGTTGGTTCCTAAGACCATGGGAAATAGGTGTTTTCCTCTGGTCTTAGGTGACCCTTGTGGTCATTCAACCCCCAAAAGGGTCGTGACCCACAAGTTGAGAACCGCTGTGCTAGAAGAAAACAGTCTGGAGGAGCTATTCTTTTGTATAGTTGGAACTGGTCAGTGACCTGGCTCAGGAGCCATTTCCCTGACTCTGCAGGAGCTTTTTGGCCCAGTTTGCATGCAGCTTCGAGGAGTTACTGGAGTGTCAGTAGCTCTGCCCTGCTCCCTGTGTCTCAGGGACACAGTGTTTTCCCGGACTCTAAACCAGTGCTCAGAAAGAAGGAAAAATAGTGGGGAAGGCAGTTTTCTAAAAGGAGCAACTCCCATAAGGTATGAGATAATCATCTGTTCCCCTCTGATGTCCACTCCCGTATTGGAGTCAGAAAGCAAGCAAGTGCCAAAGCTGGTATTTCTGTCGTGCCCGGGGTGAGGAAATAGCCTCTTTGCTGGCTCGGAAGAGGAGCCCTGAAACCTAGGAGATCATATTTCTATCACATTTAAGTACAGAGCAGTATAGCCGCAGGCGTGACTTTTCTCACTTTTCAATGCCTTCTATTTTTGGTTCAGTTTGGGTGTAGTTTTTTTTTCCTTTTTTTAATTTATGTGTTTGGATTTTGTTTCTATGTTCAGTAGTAGCTTCTAAGATGTCTCCCAATTAACGCCTACCTTTATCAAGATCGTTTTGAATATTTGTGTCTTTTGTGGATTCTTATGAATTTCCGTATTTATTTTCTACTTCTGAAAAAAAAGTGATACTGGGATTTTGTTTGTAATTGAAATCAGGATCTCAAACTGGTATTTGCACTGCTATATTTTATTGCAGTGTCATTTACAATAGCCAAGAGGTAAAAACAGCCCAAATATTCATTGATAAACGAAAGGATAAAGAGAATGTGTCATGTACATATGATGTCATATTCATTCACATTTTAAAAAAGGAGATTCTATCATTTGTGACCACATAGATATACCTGAAAGACATTCTAATCAGTGCAATAGCCACAGAAGAACAGATACTGCATGATTTCACTTATATGAAATGGTATCTAAGATGGTCAAGCTTATAGAAGCAGAAGATAGAATGATGGTTGCCAGGGGGTGGGGTAAAGAGGAATGGAGGGGTTGTTACAGAGTGGGTATAAAACTTCAGACTTGGCCGAGACCGGTTTGGCTCAGTGGATAGAGCGTTGGCTTGCGAACTGAAAGGTCCCAGGTTCGATTCCGGTGGGGGCATGTACCTTGCTTGGGGGCACATCTCCACTGTGGGGCGTGCAGGAGGCGGCTGTTCGATGTCTCTCTCTCATTGATGTTTCTGACTTTCTATCTCTCTCCCTTCCTCTCTGTAAAAAATCAATAATATATATATATATATATATATATATATATATATATACATATATATATATATATATGTATATATATATATATATATATATATATATATAAAACTTCAGATTTGAATAAGTAGTAGAGCTCTACTATACAACATTTGACCCATAGCTAATGCTACTGTTCTGTGCATTTAAGAAACCAAACTTACTAAGAGAGTAGATCCTAAGTGCCCTTGCCATCCAAACAGAACAAAACCCCAAAGGACACAGGAGTCTTTTGTAAGTAGTAATGGGTATATTGATTATCTTGGTTATGGTGATGGTATCAAAGGCGTGCAAACTCATCAAAATGCATACATTATATATGTGCATCTCCTTGTATATCAATTATATCTCAATGGAGCTGTCAGAAGTATTCGGAGTGGACAGAAGGCTATCGCTACCAACCTAGAGAGAGTGCGGGCTTTTAAGGGACAGCAGCAAACAATGATACACGCGTCCCTTTAACATTTTGCACGAAATGGACATTTCCTGAAATCCCACAGACCATAATCTGAGCAGCCCTAGACTTATTTAAAAAATTGAATATGCATTTCAAATGTCAAGTTTTGTTTTCAACCCTTTTGCAGAGGCATATAGAACGACTGCCTCTGTGCACTGTCCAGTGGCCAGTCTGGCAACTAGTGGCTGGTCTGCCCTGGGAGCCAGTGCTTCCAGTTTCAAGTTGTAGACCAGTGGTTCTCAACCTTCCTAAGGCCGCGACCCTTTAAGACAGCTCCCCATGTGGTGGTGACCCCCAGCCATAAAATTATTTCTGTGGCTACTTCATAACTGTAATTTTGCTACCGTTATGAACTATAATGTAAATATCTGATAGGCAGGATGTATTTTCGTTGTTACAAATTGAACATAATTAAAGCATAGGGATTAATCACCAAAACAATATGTAATGATATATTGTGAAATATTTATTTCTAATTACAAATAAATGAAATTTTGTCTTGAATCATGGTGTAGCATGGGTAACAGTCTTCATATAACAACAGTAAACTACATGGCTACACTTTGCTACACCAAGGAGCAGTGTGTTGGTGCCCAAGACCATGGGAAATAGGTGTTTTCCGCTGGTCTTAGGTGACCCCTGTGAAAGGGTCGCGACCCACAGGTTGAGAACTGCTGCTCTAGCTGGAGAGGAAATTCCCTTCCTGAGATCTGGAGGTGTCTTGGCCAGAAGAGGAGGGAGAAAAGACAGCAGAAAATGGGAGATTCCTCCCATTCTTTGGGGGTCTGAGGAGATGAGCTTCTGGACCCTCATGTGAGGACAAGAAAGGATTTCCTTTCCCCCCTCTCTAGACTTAAGACTCCCTTCTTGGCTGGGGTCTGCATCAGATCCAGGCAGAGTGAGCAGAGGGGAAACAAATGACAATCTCATTATTTATTTTGAATTTTCCTCTTTTTACATCTATCTGCCTGGCTCTCTTGAATTTTCTGAGTTCTCAAATAGCTGCTATATTTATTTTGGCCAGGTTTTACAGCTGTGTTTAGTAAGGGAAAGAAAAACACATATTATTCTAAAGCTTAAGCATCTCACAATGTAAGTATTTACTAATATTGTCATATGTTGTGCTTTGTATTAAAATAGAGACATTTCTATTACGTCAAACCTCAAAAAATACTTTGAATGTTTCTCTGTGCACATCTAGTCTTCAAAAGAATATACTATCTTCTTCTAGGTAAACTATGGTATGCAGAACTTACAGGACAAAACTTAAAAATCATATAGTTGTTCTCGCAATATAAAAGTGCATTATGCTGTCTGGTAAATACCATGAGAGGTTTTATTTGCCCATTTCCTACTCTGAGCTAACCAGGAAATGTAAAATTAAAAACGTGCCCCATGACCTCTGATATTTGTCATTTCGAGATCTATCATAGAGGGTTCTTAACTCAGAAGAGGTCTGGCTCACCCACTGAACTGCAATTACTGTCTCAATTGAGGTACGAAGTTTTAACTCAGTAATATTCACCAGATGCTTTGGAACATAAAAAAAAAATCATCAAAGTCAATATGAGCCTATTTTTATAGAGAACTGTACTTCATAAATAGCATTCCCTTTGTCTTACAAGTTCAGAACACATAAGTTTCTTCATTCAAGAGGTGTCAAAGCATCTCTCTCTCTCCTCTCTCTCTGTCATTGTCTCCTTCTTTAACAAATCAAATATTCTACTTGTTAAAGTTTTCTGCCTGTCAATACAATTGTTTAAGGATAGTAAACTAAAAATCATATTGTAGAAGCTCAATACCCCAGGAGATAAGATACATCTCTAATCCCTTTCATTTGGTTACAAGACCATCTGTATATCAAAGCCTAAGTGACTCTTCAACCATTCAACTGGTAGCTGTCAAGCACACTGACCACCAGGGGGCAGACACTCAACTCACAGGCATGGAAACATGGAACTAACTGATGCATCTCAGAGAGAAGCGGGTGGGAGAGGATGAAAGAGATTAACCAAAGACCATGTATGCATGCTAGAGGCATGCGGGGATTGGGCCAAATCCACAGCCCCACATTCCCCAAGCAGTCCGAGATTGTGACTCTCTGCAGGTCAGGCCTAAGAGACCCCACACCTTGGGCCTCTAATTTAAATATAAAATTCAAACAACACTTAGGGAATTCTTAATTTATACCAGACATCATACCTGTGACTTCAATCTGCTAATACATGGGGGAATTAATTAATTATTAAAAGGGTTAAAATTAAGGCAGAGTGCAGGGTAAAAGTAGGGTGCAGAGGATGAGGTGTCTGACTTCATCTGGCAGAGGCAGATAACGGCTATGCCTTGTTTAGGTGGGATGTTTTAATCCCTTGCTGTCACTGAATTTTGTTACATACGGAAATATTCACAGAGGAAGGAATGTCTGATTTGAATCTCGGAGGAGATATCTGGACAGGAGTATTTTCCACGGTGGAAACAATATATGTAAAGGCAATTGAGCATTTATCAGAGGCTGTGTGGGGTGGAGGATGGAGATTCTTTTTCATTCTTATTTTGGGAAATAGAACTTATTGGATAGAAAGATGCGAAAATAACCTATCCTCAGGTAACCATCAGTTAAATGTGAAAGAACTTCATGTTATCTAAAGTAACTTTGAAAACAATTTTTTTTTAAATTTTTCCTTTTAAATAATGCACAATGAAAGTTTAGATGTAGAAATCATGAAAACTGACGTTTTTTCTGCATTCATATTCTTTTCAGGGACTTTGAAGGCGGATTTTTATATAAAAATAGGAGAAAAACTCTCTTGGAGGAAGTAACTTTAACCCACTGAGTTTCTGTCACTGTGCATCTCTAGCAGGGACAAGAATACCCACCATCTGGACTCTGGGGATGATGTCAGGGTGATTTAGTTGGAGTTAGAGCTTATATATTTCTGGGATTTGCTTATCAGAGCAGGAAAAGGGGGAAAATCATTTGAATCTGTATCTTGGAGACCTTCAGGATGGATCCATGAAAATTCAGATGGGGACCGTAACCAAAGGGCAGACAAAATGAATCGATGATTACAAGTTAGATTCAGCAAAAGCAGGTTAATGTTGGTTGTTGTTGTTATTTTTTTTAAATAATATTAAGATAGAAGGAACTGGTTTTATAAATGTTTTGTAAGAGCCACTTTTAAGAGCCTTTAAAAAAACCAATCGTTATTTTTAAAAAAGACAAATATATTTAATTTCATATTCATTCCATTGACCACTTGTATAAAAATTTTGTATATCTTTTAAATTCTGTATTCTTTCTTTGGCAACACTTGTAAGTTTTGCTGTTATTGTTGTTGGGCATATGGGCCTTTAATCAAGTACAGTCATATTACTTAGGGTTGGATTTTTATTTAAGTACTAGAGGCCTGATGCACAAAATACGTGCAAGGGTCTTGGCCCCACCCCCTGCCCACCACTTCCTTGGCCAGGGGCCCCTGCTGACTCTGCCTCGGCCCCCCCTACCTGCTACAACTTTGTCCAGAAGGACATCTGGAAGGACATCCAGTCTAATTAGCATATTTCGCTTTTATTACTATAAAGTTATTCAACTTCTCCCTGTGTCTTATAAGCAGGGTGAGTAAGATCAGGGCTCCAGTGTTCTCGGGATGTTGGGAAGTGGATGCTTCTGCCCAGGATTGAAATGTTGAAGGAGTGATAGAAAGACCAAGGCGAGCGGAAGCTCAGATTCCAGATGAGGTAAAAGCAGGTGGTGTGAAATGACACAAAGCATGGATTCCTTTATAATAAAGTCCTTAGGCACAAGGAGGTCAGATAGATGACTTATAATATTTTGTTTGGGTGACTTTTTTTTTCCCCCTTTTAGTCTACCTAAGACACTTTTCCATCTTCTCCCTTGTAGTTTCTCACTGAATCGATCTGTGACAGGGTTCAAGTCCACTTCTCATTTAGAACAGCTAAATACAATGAGAGGGATTCTTACTGTGTCAATAGACTCTCCCTATCCCAAGTATGGGGGAGGGGCACGCTGGCTGTGTCCGCCCTAGCGCTGGCCAATCACTGGGAGTCCTTCAGGCTCCCCACGCTTCCTCAGCCTCCCCCAAATCCTAACTGGCCGCCGAAGCACCCCACTTCTGCACTTGGTGCATGTGAGCATTACAGGCCAGTAAAGTCTTCCTAGGTTTCCACTCAGCCTCTCTGATCTCAGCTTTCTCACCAGGAACGGGGGAATACAATTTCTCGTTAATATATTTGTGAGTATTCAGTTAGGCCTTGACTTTGGACTTTTGAACCAAATGCTCAGCACGTAAAGCTTTGCAGTTGTCAGCTGCTATCGGTATCCGTGTTGCTCTCTTCGTTCGAATCCTCTTTTCTCTCACCTCTTGCTTATTTAGTGTCTTCATCTGTGATTTACAATTTCAGGAAAAGAACCAGAAGTCAGAGAAGCTAAATTTAGTGACTATGTAAGTAGAGAGAAGGACTACCTTTTTTAAGTGAATGCCGTTATACCTATTTGGGAGAATTAAAATGGATCATCGCTCCACTGTCCCTACTACAGGGTCCAGTGGACACAAGGGAATTTTCACATGAGCTAAATCTCTAGAGCTGTCAATATTAATGGTGGTCTGTACTAACGGATAGATTCATAATGATTTTTTTCTACCCGAGAACCTCAGTCCTGACTGAACACTGTGCGAGCAGGAGCAACGGAGAATAAAAATACAAATTTGGAGCTGGATATTTCAGGACTCTTGCAAACGTTTTCTCCTGGGCAGCACAGCCTCCAGGAATGAATTAAAATGCGGTCTTTTCTTAAGAGGAAAAACTGCTGACACGCTAATGAGTACTAAGTAACATGGAACCAGGAAGAATTCCAGCCTGCTTTTTTTTTGTTCAGTAAAATGAAGTGAAAGGGAAAAAGCCAGAAAGAGGCATGTTAGGTTTCAACCTTTTGGACACAAAATATGCAAGTGATTGGGCGGAATTGGCCGCCTCCCAAACGTTTCTGGAAGGACGTAAAACAAACAGAACGTGGTAGTCTCCGTGAGGGGGTGAGAGACGCTTGATATATAATTGACTCTTAAAAAGCAACTATAATAAAGTCCTCTTAGGCACAAGGAGGTCAGATGCCTTATAACATTTTGTTTGGGTGACTTTTTTTTTCCCCTTTAGGCTACCTAAACCACTTTTTCCGTCTTCTCCCTTGTCATTTCTCACTGAATCGATCTGTGACAGGGTTCAAGTCCACTTCTCATTTAGAACAGCTAAATACAATGAGAGGAATTCTTACTGTGTCAATAGATTTTCCCTATTCCATGTATGGGGGAGGGGCATGCTGGCTGTGTCCCTCAGCCTCCCCCAAATTCTAACTCGCCGCCCCATGGCACTGAGCCCGGATTGTCCCCCAAATCCTAACTGGCCGCCGCACGGCACTGAGCCCAGATTGTCTGTTCACAGCAGTGTCAGCAGGTAGGAGTCCACAAATACTTGGAATGTTTTCACAGCACGAAATAAGAGGCAAGGACGAAATATAATTTCCCTTTTCCACATCAGGCTTTATTTCATTCCCACGCAGACTTCTCCAAAACTTCCGTTTGGTCCTTCTCTTTTGTTTTTGCAACAGTCCCCAAACTGGCTCATTTCTCTTTTCAGCCCATTATGTTTTGGCTTCCAGAGATTTTGCTCATTTCATTGCAGGCCTATAAAACAGAATATATTTGTTGCATGTCCATGTAACAAAACTCTTAAAATGCCCTAATCGGTTTGGCTCAGTGGATAGAGCATCAGCCTGCCGACTGAAGGTTCCAGGTTTGATTCAGGTCAAGGGCATGTACCTTAGTTGCAGGCACATCTCCAGTAGAGGGCGTGCAGGAGGCAGCTGATCGATTTTCCTTTCTCATCAATGTCTCTGACTCTCTATCCCTCTCCATCTTCTCTGTGAAAAATCAATAAAATATATACAAAAATAAATTCTTAAAATGTACATTTCTCAGAAACCAAATAATTTATCCTTTAGATAATAAAGTAAATTTATCTACTGAATGGTACTACTTACTAATCGTGCCCTGTTTCTAGGTTTTCCATCTTATTAAAAATTTTTATTTCTCGTGCTGACCAGTTTGGCTCAGTGAATAGAGAGTCGACCTGTGGACTCAAAGGTCCCAGGTTTGATTCTGGTCAAGGGCATGTACCTTGGTTGCAGGCACATCCCCAGTAGAGAATGTGCAGAAGGCAGCTGATCAATACTCCTCTCTCATCGGTGTTTCTAGCTCTCTCTCCCTCTCCCTTCCTCTCTGTAAAAAAATAATATAATATATTCAATTTTTAAAAAAAAAATTCTCTACGTACTTCTCTCTTGATCAGCATACCATTATTCTTCAAGTACAGGGTTTCTTCAGGCATCACTTTTTGAATTCTTATATTAAGCCTATATATATGAATTTACAAATCTTTTAATTTTATAGAATAGTTACACACACACACATGCACACACACACCTACACCTGGGGGCATTATCAGAGACAATTGTGGGTTAAGAAGCGAATGGTAGCACCCTCCAGTGTAGCTCAGTTGTTGAGAGTCAATCTATAAACCAGGAGGTTATGGTTCGATTCTTGGTGAGGACAGGTGCCCTGTTTTTAGCTTTGTCCCCAGCAGGGGGTGTGCAGGAGACAGCGAATAGATGACTCTCACCATTGATGTTTCTATATCTCTCTCCCTCTTCCTTCCTCTCTTGAAGTCAATAAAAATATATTTAAAAAGAAAAAGATACCCCCAAGTGTACAAAATAATCATAGGAGTGGTAGTGCTGTAAAACATATTTTTTTTAAAAGTGAATGATAGCTATAAAGCTGAAAAGTTACCTATAAGTACAGAGCTATATTTCTCATTTTTACAAGTGAGGAAACTGAGATTAAGGTAGATTCAACAAGTCATTCAGGATGTGGCTCTCAGTCAAAGGTAATACTGAGCTTTGAGCTTAACATTGGTCTGATTCTAAAATCGGCACTCTTCCACTGTGTTCTCATCAACATTTACAGATGTGCGTCTGCTTGAACGTTCTCTGGGGAAACGATGTAACCTTAAGTCACTGGGTAGAATCTCAGGAAATAATGCCCCTTTAATTATAATTAAGAAACTTACCTTTCTATATGTTTAACTACTTATTTTCTTAGTTCTCCTTCTTCCTCCCCCCCCCTCCCCCGCACCTTTCACCCCCTACCCTCATGCTTAAAGATCAGGCTGATTTCAAACTCAGTGCTCCCTAATCTAAAGTATAACCTGGGAAAAAACAAATCGCCACTGAATTTCAAATTAGTCCTTTAGTGCTAGCAAAATCAAGCCCCCTCATTTTTCTAAGACAGACTAATAATCAGAATCGCAGATGGTCTGTAACCTGCTATTACTGCGAGGGACTTAATAACACACTAAAATTAAAGCGCGTCCGCGAGTCTTCCTTGGGAAATCAGAAAGAAATTGGGCCTGTCCGTTGCTGTCAGCCTGACCTTCATGATGTGACAAGCTGCCAAATTGCTGGAGATTTCCAGAACTCAGAAATGTACAGAAAGCAATTTGAAAGGAACCTCCTCCCCGCTTCCCATGATTTAGAATCTGGATCGTGTAACGCTAACGTCTGGGAGTTCTCTCACACCATCTACCGTGAGGGCTGAACACCATACACTTACTTAAAAATCCCCAGCATCCCTTATTCTGTACATTTATTCTTCTATCTTTGTGAGCAAACCTTCAGAGTGGAAGTCAATGAAAGACAGCATGCTCATGTTCTATAAAAACATAAATATATGTATTTAAAGATTACGTATTCTTCCTTGAAGCTGTACACTTAGGTGCTCTCTTGTCCAGAGAGTGCCTTGGGCATGGGATGGGGTTAAACACAGGCTACTGGACCCTCCTGCACTCGCCACTGTTCGTTAAATCTTCATAATTGCCAAATAGATAGCTGCTTCACAAATGGGAAAACTGAAGCAAAAGGCGGGTATCTATAATAATAAAAGCATCATATGCTAATTAGACCAGACAGCCGAAAGGCCTTCTGGAGGCCTTCCAGCAGAATGACCAGTGGGCAGGGGATGAGACCAGTGACCCTGTGCCACCAGGCCAGCCATGGCGGGCCCAATGCCCCGCTTCTATAGAGACAGTGGGAGAGGCCTTGGTGAGGCGTGGTTTTGGACCCAGCACCGTCCCTTCTGCAGAGGCCACTGAAGAGGGAGAGGGAACACTGGGCCTGCACAGCCGCCGGTCCCAGCACTGCCCCTGCTGCAGAGGTGCCTAGCGAGGCTGTGGGGTGGGCCTGGTCCCAGCCTGGTTCCTGGTCCTGGAGTCGCCTCTTCTGCAGAGGCAGCAGGGCCAGCGCTAAGGAGCAGCAAGCCGGGCTTCTGCTTGAACAGCAATCCCCTCCCCCTGCCCCCATCCTCCCACCTCTTCTCCCTCCCCTGCCTTCCCTTCCTGCTCAGCCAGAAGCCTGGCTCACAGCTGCAAGCACAGTGCCCAGCCTCTGCTGCAGGCAGGCGGTAAGGAGCAAGGGATCCTGGACTGCGAGAGCCCGGACTGCATGAGGGATGTCTGACTGCCAGCTTAGGTTTGATCCCTGGGGGGTCTGGGACTGTGAGAGGTCACAGGCCTGGCTGAGGGACCCCCTCCCCCAGTTCATGATATTCATGCATTGGGCCTCTACTATAGTAAGTAATGGAGATAGGAATTTTTAAAATATATTTTATTGATTTTTTTACAGAGAGGAAGGGAGAGAGATAGAAAGTCAGAAACATCGATGAGAGATAGACATCAATCAGCTGCCTCCTGCATGCCCCACAGTGGAGTTGTGCCCGCAAGCAAGGTACATGCCCTGACCAAAATCGAACCTGGGACCTTTCAGTCCGCAAGCCAACACTCTATCCACGGAGCCAAACCGGTCTGGGCTGGAGATAGGATTTGAACCCAGGCAATCTGTCTTCAAAGTCTACTCTTCTGTCTTGCAATATGGCACTAAGCTACATTGCAATCTCGAGTGTAAGTTCTTTCTTCTTCAGTGTGATGCTCCAAGAGTTTCAATGCCAACTCATTCACTGCTCAGTGAAATATCTCTGAAGAAACTGGACTTTATGCGGACCATCTTGCTCTAAATCCTCACTCACCCTTAAATGGATCTGGTAGTCACAACTTTAATCTGCGTTGTTTTCATGATAAAATATTGACACTAGTACCCCCCCTAGGTTTGTGTTGAATATTAAGTAAATGAAAACATCAAGCGCCTATTACAACCCGGATCACACTTAAAAACTATCATTCATTTCCATGCAGAGTGGTTTTCCCAAATGTTAAACATGATACAGTAATCTATTTTGCCTCTTCCAAGAGACTAGTATACATCTAGAATCCCAGTTCACAGGAGTTAGGAATTTAGTCTAGTTTTCAGGAGGACACTTGCTGTGGCAGGAAGAAGACGAGACAGGGCTTTATTGTCTTAAACACCATGAACTTGGCCACAGAACCATCATCAAAGAGAAGAATGTGGGAAGGCTGAGGAGCAGCATCAGGAAAACATGGTTTCGTGTTGTTCTAAGAGGCAACAGTGTGGGATTTATTCGTGTACTAGGAAAAGGTCACATAAATCTGGAAAAAATATTCTGAGAGCATCACGAATCCCACGAACAGCTCCCAAACATGTTTGCTGAGATTGCAATCCCTCTGTAAATGGTGGCTCATTCATGACAGGACAGGAAAAAGCAAGCCATCTGAGTGTTCACTTGGATGGGAGGAAGTATGTGAATGCCATTGCAGGAACGGTCTCTTTAAGCTTGTCCCACAACATAGATATGCATCCTACAGCGCCCTTTTCCTTGCATGTGGGTTTTTCAGATAAAGTGGGGCAACTCCACAAGCATGGAGCCCAAGTTTCATCCATATCCACTCATTAACCACCTGACATTGGACAGTATTTCTAAGCTTTAATGTTTACATGTGACTTCAGATTTCATGAAAAAAAAAAGCAATGTCCCCTCTTTTGAGGAGTGCAGGGCTCAGCAGCATGCGAAGGACTCCATTAGTGGGACTCAGTGGTGAAGAAATTAATTCAGATATTACTGAGCATCCAGAATGTACATAGAATGCAGGAAGAATAGCATAATGGGAGAGTTTCAATAGTGTTGGCAGGACAGAGGAGGATTATGGGAAAATGACGTGGGATGACTTCATGATAAGTCAGTAGAGAGTTTAGAGGTTCGCGTGCATCTCTTTAGGTATTTGGTGATAATAGAGTAGGGATCTGGTGTACTTGGGATACACGGAGTTGTAAGGACCAGTGTTCAGGAGGGAGATGAAAGGACAGCCAATAGGAGGTGGTCTTCATAAAAGAGGTTAGAAATGAGATAAATGTGTGTTTATGCTGAATCATTCCTGTTCTCTGAATACTCCTCTCCCATTGTTTTTTATCTATTTCACTCTATTTTGCCAGACAAATTTTGCTGATGGCAAACTATAACTGTAATGTGTTCTTCATATGGTCAGGCTCTGTTTCCTTATAAAAGCTATTGACTAAGCCATAATGCCAAAAATAAAATTACTGGTGAAGCTACAACACCTTCTCTTTCTGAGGAATTCCTACCAACCAGTACTTTGTAATGAAGTGTGAATCATAATGAAGCATGAACCATAATGACAGTGTGAAGGAAATGTTAACATGTAACTCAGAGATACACTCAACTCTACTTTCCCCCATTTTCTCCATTCCTTCAGTGGGGTTAACACAATCTTGGCTTATTGCTGTTACTATTACTTTACATGTCATTCATAGAAATAATAGCCATTCCTGGAACCACAAATTATTTCGTATTTATTTCCTTCATCCTTTTTTTTTCTTTATTTTGTACAGTAGGCACAAAATTCTGGAGTCTGCTTTCACTTTTGGTGGACCCATTCTGTTATTTGACCAAAATTTACCAATATGAAAGGATTTGTACTTTATTTTCTTGACTTATAATAAACATATAATTTTAGACAGATACAGACATACATACAGAGATACGTGGTTGGGTGGACGGATGGATGGATACACAACCATCCAGACAGACAGATCTGTCCTTCAGATTTTATCCCTTTTGTGAAACGCTGGACATATTAGGTCTTTTTGCATCTCAGTCCCCTCCATATGTAAAATGGAATTAGGCATACACAGCAGATAGACTTATCAAGAAGATTAGAGAAATCGGTATGTGTAAGTCAGCATGGCAAAAAGAGCACATCCCTGGTGTTTGAGAAACAGTCATCTGTCTTTCTTGACCAATTCTTGAAATCAGTATTTTCTTGGAGTATCTGTATAGGAATACATTTTCAACATAAATACTCATTTAGAAATACCTTCCATCAGAGAAATATAGGAGGTTTCTTATTCTCATCAAGTATATCAAATCAGGAATCACCTTTTATTTCACCCTTATTGAGTGTCCCAGAATAGTTAAATATAAAATTCCAGGTCCTCTCATTTAACTCTCAGATTACAGGATCCTCCCAGCTTTAGATTTCCTCCAAGCCAGTGGAGAAAGGAACCAGTATCCCCACGATCTTGGTAGAGATCCTGCTAAAAATGTACTCTATCGAGGCCCTCGGGATGAATACATTATGTTGACTAACACAAATCAGAGAATCATTGTAAAATGCTCATATGTTTAGCAAGTGAAAAGTGCATTCATATACATAGCGCCATGTTATTTACATAAAAAAATCCTGGAAGGCAGATGGTATCAGTATTATTTTATAGATACAGACACCCAGGCTATGAAACCAGACTCCAGAACTATTTAGTGACATAGTCATTATTCAAAATCAGATTTTCTGACTCTAGATCAGTTAGAAAATGTCTTCACTTCATTCCAGCTTGACTTTTAGAAAATTTAGAATTATCAAGATCCTTTTTTATTAATAAAAAAATCAAAGTCTCTAGAGCAAAAGTTCCTGCTTAGATTATATAAAACTAATAGAACATAGAACATCTTTCTTCCTGATAAACATTTTTATTTTCTATAGAGTTATTCTCAAACCTTAATAAAATTATATTTTAGTTAATTTCATGCAGCCTTTGGACTTGACTGTCCAAATAAGTGTAGCACTGGCCCATCTTTTTAAAAATATATATATTGTATTGATTTCAAAGAGGAAGACAGAGGGAGAGAGAGAGAGAAACAATAAAAACATCAATGATGACAGAGTATCATTGATCAGTTGCCTCCTGCATGCCCCACAACCCAGCACATGCCCTGACTGGGAATCAAACTGTAACCTCCGGGTTCACAGTTAGACTCTCATCCACTGAGTCATACTGGGCAGGCTGGTCCATCTTACTTTAATAAGGAATGATATATTATGTAAAAAAGTCTCCTGCGGGATTTTTTTCTTCTGTCACAGGCTTCTTTCACTTGTCATAATTTCTTCAGGGTTCATATATGTTGTAACAAGAAGGCATTTCCTTGTATTGAAGGCTGAATATTCATGGTAGTATGTACCACTTATTTTTACTTATTATTCTATTAATGGGCATTTAGCTTGTTTCTCTCTCTTGGCTGCAATCTGCTCATGCTGTCAGGAAGATGGGAGTGCCAGTGTATCTTGGAGTCTCTGAGTTCAACTCTTTTGGTTTCTGCATGGTTCCACCTATCTAAGTATCTCAAGTCATCAAATTCTTGGAAGTACAAAGTAGAATGGTAGCTGTTGGGGCATGGAGGAGGGGGGCATAGGGAGTTGCTATTCAATGAGTGTAGATTTCTCAGTCATGTAAGATGAAAATGTCCTAGCGGTTTACTGTACAACGTGTGTGGCGTATAGTTAACAATATTGGACTGTAACTTAAAAATTGATTTAAGAGAGAGAGAGAGAGAGAGAGAGAGAGAGAGAGAGAGAGAGAGAGAATATCCCCTAACCATTGCTCTCAAGTTGTAAAAGCTTTCTTGCAAGGCTGAAATGCTATTTTGTTTCAGCAATGCAATTTGGGAAGATTCAGGAGGTTGTTCATAGATCATGTCATTGAACTATGTTCAAAGCTTAAATCATATCTTTACTGTGAGCCATGAACGAACATTTATATCCCCTTCAACCTCCGTGCATGTTCAGACCCATCTCTTCCCCGCCCGTCTCTCCCCGTGGAGGTTACGGGCAGTGGCCCATACCTCTCCCTCATCCAGAGGGAACTGTCAGTCCAATCATCCTGAGGCAGTTTTAGGAACACACTTAATCAGTTAAATAATGATTTTTTCCTGTTCTCTTCTGAAACTTGTCTTTCTAGACATATGTTAAATAAGTTTTCAATCACTGCCAAAATCCAAAGGAAGCAAGACGCATTTGTTATTTTATCT
This sequence comes from Lasiurus borealis, assembly GCA_004026805.1. Classification (NCBI taxonomy): domain Eukaryota; kingdom Metazoa; phylum Chordata; class Mammalia; order Chiroptera; family Vespertilionidae; genus Lasiurus; species Lasiurus borealis. Next base: position 23,122 of record PVJN01026109.1, read on the forward strand.
TAAGGGTGGTTAAAGAAATCTTAATGTCATCTGCTGGAACAACAGCTGAATTCAAGATGTTACATAACAGTACCAGCATAACATTTATCGGGTAACAAAATCAGATGGAGGCTAAGTATAATAATTTTTTTAAAAAAGTGAATTCGTGTTTGTAGCCTCATGTTGAATTCAGACCTGGTTTGAATGTAGCAGAATCTGTTTTATTTTCACTTGAGTAGTCATCATCTCTCACCCGGCTTATGGTTTTGCATTACTAGAAATATGCTGAATTTACTCTAAATCTATTTATTATATGTACTGAGTATCTCTGTCCTACAATAGTGTGTCACATAGAGGTTACCGATCTAAGTCAAACATATTCTACTTATTCCAATTAAGTCAGAAGATCTCTAATATTAGCTCTCTCTGTTAGTAAATTTGTGTCACTAGGTTTTAATTTTCTATTTGTAAATAGAAGGGCTTGAGATACTTAGGTAGGTGGGACCATGGAGAATCCAACACCCTTCAGGGTCACAAATAAACACAAATGCTTCCCCCACCCAAGCCATTGTGTGTGTGTGTGTGTGTGTGTGTGTGTGTGTGTGTGTGTGTGTGTATGTCTTTATTGGTTTTGACAGAAGAGAAAGAAACACAACAGCGATGAGAGAGAGTCATTGATTGGCTGTCTCCTGCACGCCCCCTACTGGGAATAGAGCCTGCAACCAACCAGCACATGTACCCTGAACAGGAACAAACTGGTAATTTGGTGCATGGGATAATACCCAACCAACTGAGCAACACTGTCCAGGGCCTAAATAGACGGGTTTTGAGGCCTGTACTAAATCTAGTTTTTTCTTTCTTTCTTTTTTAAAAAATATATTTTATTGATTTCTTACAGGGAGGAAGAGAGAGGGATAGAGAGTTGGAAACATTGATGAGAGAGAGACATAGATCAGCCACCTCCTGCACCCCTCCTACTGGTGACATGCCCGCAACCAGGATACATGCCCTTGACCAGAATTGAACCCGGGACCTTCCAGTCTGCAGGCCGATGCTCTATCCATGGAGCTAAACCGGTTTTGGCTAGTTTTTATTTCTAATAATTACATTTTTTCATTTTAAAATTTACCATTTTATCCCATGTCCTAATAAGCACTGGACTGGATATTGCACACACATTGTATTATCATAAGTGGCCTTGAAAAAAAAAAAAAGGGTAGCATTACAGGGTTCCTCACCAGCTGGTAATGGGGCTTCCCCAGAAATCAAAAGTTGACTCCTAATAAAGTGAGAATATGCATACAGCAGGCCTGACTGTCCTCAGGACCTAACGGTTCTCCTAAGTCCAATTTCTACTCACAATATACACCAAAAACTGAAAAAAAATCCCTTGATTTTGTCCTCTCCTTTCATGAGATAGAAACGGTTTCACGGGCATTAAGAGCATATAAAACACCTGTTCTTTTAATCTTGACCTCAAACTTAAAAACCGGAGAGCCCCTTGGGCAAGATCCTTCTGCAAAAGGGCCCCTCCGTTCTTGGACGAAACACACGCTTCTATTCCTAGTTTAAATTCTGACCATCAGCATGAGGGCTATTTTCAGTTTCTCCTCTTTTCAAAAATCCCTTCGCAGCCAGAAATCCAGCCCAGAAAGGCCCCCACGCCTGGTATGAATCAGAAGACTCAGCAGAGCCCAAATATTATTATACACCCTGGCACCAGGCTTACCTTTCCGTCGCTCTTTTTTTTTCTTTCCTTTTTTTACTAACAGTGAAAAATGATCCCTATAAGCGACGCTGCCATAGTAAAAAGAGAAAGAAAGCACTAGAAAGACTGCTCCACAATTTCCAGTTGCAGCTGGGAACCGGGGGACTCTGAACACAGGCTAAGAAGGCTTGCTTTTAAGCCAGGCCCCGGGATTCATTTCGGTTGCGGTACCAGATAATCATTTCCTTGAAGGCAAGCTCCAAGGACTCTCTGTGAGATCACATGTCCTCGCCTGGATCAGGAGCGGAGGCATTGTGGAGGGCTCAGCCAGTCCCCCGAAGAAGCACCTGAAAGAAACTGATTATCGGAAACATGAAATACACCCTCTCCCTCTCTCTCCTTCTCCTGGCTGCCTCCACACTCAGCCCCGGGGTCAGCTCCGAGGGCGTCTCCGTTCTCTGGGAGCTGGATCCCCGAACAAAAGAACAAGATTGAGTCTTGATCATTCAGGAAAAGGAAACGGGGAGCAGGTTAAGCTGGCCGTTTCTGGAGGCAGGCGTTCCTTCTGGAACACACACACCAAAGCCCCGCGATGTCTCTTTCTTTCACTCCTCATAGTGGAAGCACCGTGCTTTCACCCAGTCAGACTTGGCATTACTCTTTTTTTTTTTTTTTATATTATTATTATTCTTTGCCCTAATCTCAGGATGGGAGGAAAGAGAAAAAAAAAATAGAATCAGAGTGCTCCTTTATTTAGCATCCTGGGGATTCCTAGTGTGTGTGTGAATCGTTACCGGACTGAAAAAGAAAAAAAAAAATGCCAGCCCCACCACTTAGAGTCAGAAAATGCGGTCGATGCCTTTCCCTCCCGCTCCACCACCATCTCCTCCTCACCCCCAGTCATCAGCGCGGTGTAAGTGTATATTGATCTGTTAAACTCAGTTTCTTGCCACAGCTGTATGATTTTCCTTTAAAAATATCCTCCCCAAAGAGCCAGCCTTCACACTCACAGTGTTATTCATGGCTTAGAAAAAGCAAAACAAAACTGAAGCATCTGAAAGTCTGTGGCAAACACACACACACACACACACACACACACACACACACACACCAAACCCACACACCAAACACCCAAAGTAAAAGGTGAATGTGATCAAATGGAAGAGAGTAAATTAGGAACATTTACCAAAATTACCGACTGTGGAATATGCGGTTCCAACTCTTGTCAAGATGCTAGAAACACCGTGTCCTTCCTGCGGAGAAGGAGTTATTCCTGGAGCCCAGTTGGATGACACTGGGACACAGGACATGTATGCAGTTGTTCTGCTTTGCCACAGTTACACACCGGGGCTTAGGAAACATGGTTTGTAGAGAAGAATTTAATTAGGAGCACTTAGGAGAAGGACCAGGGGTCCAGGGTGTTTATCGTATTTTCTGGGAGAAGTATAAGCATTAGATCAGCGGTTCTCAACCTGTGGGTCTCAACCCCTTTGGGGGTAGAACGACCCTTTCACAGGGGTCGCCTAAGACTATTGGAAAACACCTATTTCCCATGGTCTTAGGAACCAACACACCGCTCCTCGGTGTAGCAAAGTGTAGCCATGTAGTTTACTGTTGCCCATGCTACACCACGATTCAAGACAACATTTCATTTATTTGTCATTAGAAATAAATATTTCACAATATATAATTACATATTGTTTTGTGATTAATCCCCATGCTTTAATCATGTTCAATTAGTAACAACGAAAATATATCCTGCATATCAGATATTTACATTACGGTTCATAACAGTAGCAAAATTACAGTTATGTAGTAGCAACAAAAATAATGTTATGGTTGGGGGTCACCACCACATGAGGAACTGTTTAAAGGGTCGAGGCACTAGGAAGGTTGAGAACCACTGCATTAGATGATGGTAATCCTAGCCAATAAAGAGGGAATATGCTAATGGACCATCACTCCATCACAAAGATGGCTGCACCCACAGCTGAAGCCAAGTTCCCATAAGCAGTCTTAATAGGGCTGGATAGGAGACCTCAGACCATGCCCTGCACCTGGCAGGTCTTGACAGGGGACCTCAGGTCGTGTCCCCCAACCCTGGCATCAGGCTGGGGGACCTAAGTCCATGGTCCTCACTCTAGCACCAGGCTGGGGCACCTCAAGCTACACCTCCTGCCCCAGCACGGAAGCCAGGGGACCTGAAGCTGTACCCCCCTGCCTGGTGGGGCTTGACAGGGGACCTCAGGCTGTGCTCCCCATCCAGCAAGACTTGATGGGGAACCTCAAGGTGCACCCCCAGTGCTGGGTCCGGGGAACTCAAGCAACGGCTCCTGCCTAGTGAGGCTTGTTGGGGACCCGAAGCTATGCCCCCCACCCAGTGCCAGGCTAGGGGGCCTGAGACTGCACCTCTCCCCGCCTGGTGGGTCTTGATGGGGGGCTTCAGGCCATGCCCCCCAACCAGCCCGGCTTGACAGGGAATATCAGGCCATGTCCCCCACTTGACTGAGCTTGACAGGGAACCTCAAGGCATGCCCCGCACTCTGATCTGGGCTGGGGGACCTCAGGCCACACACCCCTATCCTGGTGCCAGGGGCTTGACAAGGGTGGGACTGGCCAGATCTGGATCTAGTACAGTGGGGGCGGAGGTCAGCTGGGTCTGGTTCTCCTGTGATTTTGAGACACATGTGGGTGGCTGGGGACTTGACTCTGGGTCCCGTGGTGAGCCCCAGACTCTGACAGGAGGGAGGTTTTCATATACATTTTACTAAGTTTCTTTCATCTCTGACACTTCTATGATAGAGAAAGGGCAAATAGCAATATTAAAAGATTTTCTCTAATTTATCCCCTTTTTTAATGTGCACGAATTTCATGCACTGGGCCACTAGTAATGGTAACATGGCTAAAAGTGGATATAAGTTCTTAGAAGTCTGGCCAAGCCAGCTATGGTACATTCATGTGAGGGAATACTACTCAGCAACAAAAAGGAACAAACTGCAAGTCAATGTTACAAGTTAGGCGGATTTTAAGGGCATTGATGCTCCAAAGGAAAATTGGTAATTTTAAAAGCTTTAAAAGTAATTTATGCGCTGTATGATTCCGTGATCTCATGTACATAATATTTCTAAAATGAGTGGAGAGAAAGCAAGATCATCTGTATGTGTCCTTCGTGCCAGCTTCTGTATTTGGTGCCTTCTCACATTCTGCCTACCCTTGAATACCAAGTGTTGCCAGACTATTTCCAACAAACCGCCTGTTTCTAATTGTGGTGACATCTTAAATGAAGAGATGCATCTTCTCCTTTCAATGTTGCCCATCCAGCCTTTCTTACCCCCACAACGGAGGAATCATTCTTAAAAGCAATCTGAATAGAACACCCCCCTCCTTAAAACCACTCAGTACCCTTCAAAACTCTGGGTCAGTTTAAGCTGTTAAGCTTACAAAGCCAAGCACGGTTTGGTGTTTGCTTCCTCTCCAAATGTATCACTTTTCTCTGCTATGTCCCAGAGATTATTCTTCTTTGTACTCTCAGATGGTATGTCCATCTTCCTCTCATTCCAGATAGAGACACTCCACCTGCATACAAGTATTTTCTTCTCCCGGGCCCTTCACACTTGCAGATCCATCGATCTGAGAAAGTCCCTCCAATAGTCCATCGCCTGCCTCTGTACCCGCCTCTGTCTGCACAGTTTGTATCCATCCTGCAGGGTCTCCTATAACCACAGGTCTCAAAGCGCTTCTTGGTATTCTGCACTAAGTGCCTTGTGCATCCTTCCTTTTTTCTTCTTTTCTTTGTTCGTCCCATCAAACTTTAAGAGAAAGTTTATTTGGAAAGTCACACATAGAAGCGATGGGTCCAAGAAATGGTTTCAGGAAACAGGTTACAGAGGCAAAGGAAGGGCCCTTGGAGCTTCGGAGAATAAGAGAGGCAAGGAAACCACGCCCGGAGGCAGGGGATGAGAGAGGTCCCCTCTGTGAGAGAGACACCTATGCATCTCTTTGCAAATTCAAGCTAGAGTCTGTATCACAGCAGAGGTCTCTGGGTAGTTATAGTCCCTGGATGTTTTTGAAGAGCACTTTATTTTACGTGTGTGTTCCTTTAGCTATTGACTCCCTGTCATTCGAAATTTACGGCCGTTCAATATATCACCGCAGGTTATTGTGTGAGGGAAGGCATGGGAGAAGGATGGTGTAAGAAAATTAAGTTTTCTTGGTGCTGATCACTGTCCGGGTGACCTTGGAAGACAATGTCACTTCTCTTTCCTGGGTCTTGAGTAGAGAAGTGGTCTTCACCTACTTTATTCTTAGAACCTGGAACAAAACTGGCTTACCGTAGGCCCCCAAAAATTGTATTTTGGGTTAAATATGAGCAATTCACACACACACACACACACACACACACACACACACACACACACACACTTATTAACTAGGGGTTTTCTGGATGAAGGGTTTAGGATTCAAAATTAACTTCGCGATGTCCCATGTCCACAAGTAGAAGTGATTTTCCACTTACACGAGCCGGGAATGCAGCCATTCCTTCCTGCAACCTTTATTC
>PVJN01026110.1:0-29364 GCA_004026805.1 Lasiurus borealis
CATCAAAGAAATGGAAACTATAAACTGAACTAAATGGACACTATTGAAAGAAAAATGCAATTACATGAAATGAAAAATTCCCTGAATGTACTTTCAGTGGTATATTAGATACTGCAGAAGACAGGATTAGGAAACATGCAAACAAGTAAAAGAACCCATTCAAACTGAAGCATAGAACAAAACAAAAAGAAATAAAAAAGATTCAGTGGCCTGCGGGCAAAGAACAACACACACTTGATATGAGGTGGCATTGCACACATGAAATCTGAGTCCTAACAAGAGAGGAAAGAGAAGACAACTTCTACAAGTTTGATGAAAATTATCAACACACAGATCCAAGACACTTAATGAATTCGAAGCTGGAAAACCACACCTGGCACAGCAGAGCCAAATTGCTGAAAAATAAATATTACAGAGAAGGCTTTAAAGAAACTAGAAAAAGAAGATATAACATATAAGAGACTAACAATAAAAATGATCTCTATTTCCCATCAGAAATAATACAAGTCAGAAAACAATGGTACTACATTGTTAAAGTTCTGAAAGAAAAGTAAGTGTAACTGTACAGTAAAGATAGAAATATAGAACAGTGGGACAGAATAGAAAATCTTGAAATGATCCATATTATAGTTAAATTATCAGTTAGTCTTTGACAAAGACATGAAAGCAATTCAGTGGAGGAAAGAAACATCTTTCCCCACTCCTGCTAAATGATGCTGGAATAACTGAGTCAATATTTGGAATCCTTATATTTTCCAGATGAATAGTGATGTGAGCGTATTTTCATTTGTTTACTGACCATTTGTATTCTTTCATTGTGAAATGCTTTTTTTAAAAAATTAGATCTTTATTATCCAGATTATTACATTTGTTTCTCTTTTTTTCCCCTCCATAGCTCCCCTCCACCCAGCTCCCACCCTTCCCTTGACCTTTACCTCCCTCCAGTTGACCTCATCCATAGGTGTATGGTTTTTGTCCAGTCTGGACAAAATTCTCTTCCCCCCTGAGAATGATCAGTCCACTCCCTTTCTATTATATTCACCAGTTTATTCTGTTGATCCAATTTTTAATTCACTTAATTTTTAGATTCACTTGTTGATAGATACGTATTTGTTGTTCATATTTTTTTTTATCTTTTATCTTTTTCTTCTTCCTCTTCTAAAAGAGTACCTTTCAGCATTTCATATAATACTGGTTTGGAGTTGATGAACTCCTTTAGCTTTTTCTTATCTGTGAAGCTCTTTATTTGCCCTTCAATTCTGAATGATAGCTTTGCTGGATAGATTATTCTTGGTTGTAGGTTCTTGCTATTCATCATGTTGAATATTTCTTGCCACTCCTGTCTGGCCTGCATAGTTTCTGTTGAGAAATCAGCTAACAGTCGTATGGGTGCTCCCTTGTAGGTAATTAACTGTTTATCTCTTGCTGCTTTTAATATTCTCACTTTGTTTTTTGCTCTTGGTATTTTAATTATGATGTGTCTTGGTGTAGTTCTCTTTGTATTCCTTTTATATGGGGTTCTGTGTGCTTCCTAGACTTGTAAGTCTATTTCTTTTACTAGATGTGGGAAGTTTTCAGTCATTATTTCTTTAAATAGGTTTTCAGTATCTTGCTCTCTCTTTTCCTCTGGCACCCCCACAATTCTGATGTTGGTACACTTGAAGCTGTCCCAGAGGCTCCTTACATTATCTTCACATTTTTAAATTCTTTTCTCTTCTTGCTTTTCCAGTTGAGTGTTTTCTGCTTCTCTGTATTTAAAATCTTTGACTTGATTCTTGCATTCCTCTAGTCTGCTGTTAGGTCTCTGTATAATATATTTTATTTCAGTCAGTGTATATTTAATTTCTAGTTGGTCCTTTTTCATCTCCTCTTGGGTCTCGCTAACTTTATCCAACTTTTCTAGGATATTTTTGAAAAACCTTATAAGCATGGTTTTGAACTCTATATCCAGTCATTTGTTCTCCTCCATTTCTTTTGTTTGTGATCTCTTCCCTTGTCTCGGCATTTTCACTATGCCGGGAGAACTTTTCTATTGGATTCAGCCTTATGATACCAGACTTGCAAAACTGCAAAAGCCTCTCTGTTGAGCTTGGAATGGGTGGGGTCTCAGGGCTTAAGGGACCGCCTTGCCTTCCAGTCGGCCCTGCCCTCCACAGCCCCTGAGTCTCATGTGACTGGTTAATCGCTGGAGCGGTCCTTGTGCTTGCGTGCGCTCTCTCGCAGTGCCTCTAGACTGCTGCCCCTCTGGCTCCCCTGTGCTCTGGGACCATTTGAGTCTGGGTCCCCAGAGTTTTGCCTGAAACTCAGCTTTTAGCAGCTCCTCTGGGTCTCTGTGAGCCCCTCTCTTTCCTTCTAGCTCTAGAATTTCCACTCAGCTAGCTTTCCTGTGGTTCTGGATGATGTCTGTTCTGTCTTTTAGTTGTAGTTTTGAAATTGTTGTGCGAGGCAGCAGGGTAGGTATTTACCTATGCTGCCATCTTGGATGCTCCGTGAAATGCTTTTTATTAAAGTTCTTGCCTATATTTACTTGATGATCTTTGTATTATTGTTATTATATAGTAATACCTGACAACATACTTAAAAAAGGAAAAAGAAACACACACACAAGTTGAGATGAACCATAAACCAAAATATAAAAGTTAAAAAAATAAAGCTTCTAGAATAAAACATAAGATAGTATTTTCATTTTGACAAATATTCACTCTAAAAACAAAACAAAAAAAGTAAAATTGGGCTTCATCAAAATTTAGAACAGATCATCATTAAAATACTCTATTGAGATACTGAAGATAATGAATAGCTAATACAAGTCCAACAAAGGACTTGTATCCACAATATAAATATAACTCTTATCATTTAATAATAATAATAATAATAATAATAATAATAATATAAATAGCCTCAAGTAAACATGGGCAAAGAGCAACAGATCTTTCACAGTGGAAGAATACAAATAGTCAATAAGCAAATAAAAGTATGCTCAACATCAGTATTTGTAGAAAAATATAAATTAAAAACAAAATGAGATATCACTTCACTCCCATAAACATGAATATATTTTAAGAGGGTGACAATACCAAATGTTGGTGAAGATGTAGAACAACTAGAATTCTCATATATTGTTGGTGGGAATATTAAATGATACAACACACAATTTATAGTCCAGTCCTAATCCTAATCCTAGCTCTACTCCTTGTCCAAGAGAAGTGCAATAAAAAATGATAAAAATGTGTACAAAGTTTTGACAGCAGTTCTATTCATAATTAGCTCAACTGAAAATAACACAAATATCAGTCAATAAGAAAACTGGAAAGCAAATTATGGAATATTCCCACCATGGCTTACTATTGATGTCTGTAACAAATGGATGCATCTCAGAAACATAAACTGAGTCAAAAGAAGCCAGACACAAAAGAACATATAGTGCATGATTCCATTTATATGTAGCTCTAAAGATAGCAGCTCAGAAGAAAGATCACAAGAGACTGAAATACCAAATTAATTCGTTAAATTAGCAAAAATAAAGCCACATTTAAACTCTTAAGTTGCTTTAGTATAATAATTCCGCTTCTTTTAAAAATTAGAAGTAATAAAATGTCTACCAGTTGGCTGGCAGTAGCCTCATTACCCCAATTCCACCTAATTACTATGTTTGATCAAGCAAAGCTGAACAGCCGGCCAAGATATTAGTCTGTGTTCCCATTTTAGATAAGGAAGTTTGCAGGATGCACAAACGATTTTTCCCCTCCACTGCCAGGAACATGGGCACTCTGTACTCTATTTATGGTAAAAAATAAAACAGAGAACTTTTGAAGTTAGATACCACATCAGATAAACCATCCTGCTAAGGAAAGATTTTATCAAGAGACAAGGTTAGTGAGGGTTTCCACAGCTGCGCTTCTTAAATAAGAGACTTAGTTTAAAAAACATACTTTTTTTTTTTTTTTTTACATTAGATTCCAGTGCTTAAATGAAATCTTCTGTCTTAACTTTCCCTGGAACTATACTTTTCATGGTAAATCTCCTAATAAGAAGGCCTGAGGTCTATACGATGATAAAGATTCAGTTTTCAAAAAGACTAGGCTTAGAAATATTAAACAGATGCTTATTGCATCCCCCAAATAAAGGGCATCCTGGAAAATTAATCAGTGAAAGTAATTTTATTTTAAAAACACTGTATTTGTTTTTATTCACTAAAAACAGTCTTAGTTTTTTTTTTTGGGGGGGAGGAGGATGCTCTGGTAGATAAATTGCTTTTTCATATAACATCGTTTTAGGCAATAATTTACTAGACCCTTATTATCATTCAATTAGAGAATCTTTAGAGGTTCTTCCCTCCAACTGTTATACAAATGTGGCTCATTTAAAATGTCCCTGTAAGCCTAGACTCTAGGCCCTAGAGACTGATACCAGGAAAAAATAAATTTACCAGCCCCTAAACACCAACCCAATCAACCAACCAACCAACCCTACTGTGTTTATATAATCATCAGCCTTTCACACTTCCATAAGGCCAGTTGCAGCTCTGCCTAACACTAGATTGCATAAGAACGATTTAGGTAAACCAACCAACAAACAAATAACAATAAAACTAAATAGACAATAAAATCCTTCTTAAATAACTATCCTGTAGTATGCATGCCTGACATTTAAGCTTTTAATTGCTGAGACATTCATCTCAAACAAACATATTGCAGGCTGTGTTGACACAGTTCCTAGTGACACAAGTAGATAAGAAATCGGGCTACCCACCCATGAAGTTCCTCTTTTAAAAAGCCCTGGGAAACCTAGATAGCTGAACTCTCAAGTGACCCCACTTTCCATGCCCTAATTCCTGCTTTAATGTTTTAAATTTACCAAAGAAGAGTGAGCCCACAAAACCCAAAGCACCCCAACTTCGTATCTCAATTAAGGCAGAGCCCTAAGTCTCCACATTCCCTTCTCCTCTCTAACCTGGACCTCACTCAGAACCCTGAGAACCGTGAGCATGCTGTGTATCCTCCAGTACCTGTGAGTAGTCAATCATTTTACAAGTTCCTGCTGGTTGCTGAGTTGAGTGTTGAGTCACTAGGTTCTGTTTGGGGACATGTCCTAGGGGAGGCCTCAAGTCACTGGACCCAGGTGAGGCCCTCAGGCAGTCCTAGCTGATAGCATCACCATCGATAAGGCTGACTGAGAGGAAACAAATCCCTGAAGAAATTTGTTCCTATTGTGTGGGGTTTTTAAAAAATCAAATGAAAAACTAAAGTTTTAAAAAAGTGCAACTATTGTTTTTTTACCAAAAATGCAACACAAAATAAAACTGCTTTAGGTATGGAAAATGTGTTTTCGGTGTTCCAGAAACTGTCATAGAGAAGCCTCTTCATTGTTTGCCAATTATGAACTAAATATCCAAAAAATTCATAAATGCTGGACAGCTATAAACACATCTCACCACCATGAATTAGAAATACCAACAGGACCAGAATTCACTTTAAAAGTTTCAGTTGATCCTTAGAAATAGACTGTGTTGTGGGAGGGAGTGTCTCACTGCATTTACACTTTTAAAAATGTATGTATTTATTATTAAATATAAAAACAAAATAACCACATTTTAAAACTTTAAGATGAGGAGGAAAAAATAAAAACATATTCATAATTACTTAGTTCAACGCAATCACTGCATCTCATTTCTCTAAAAAAAAAAAAAAAAAGGAAACCTTTATGATGGACACTTCTTTTGTAATATTATCCCCACCTGGCGGCACTTGGGGAAAATTTCCCACAAAGCTTCCGAGGCAGGAAGCACCATGTCGTTTCACAAGGATTAGTTTCTATTGTTGTAGACTATCCCTACCTGATTCCAGGCACCACACGCACACGTTGTTGACACCGGGTAGTCTTCAGTCTTCATTTTCTATACTGTTTTGTATCTTACAGTCTTCCCTGCAGGAAGTTTGTGGATCTGCTTCTTTCACTGTGAATATTCAATATGCCACTTTCTCTCTTTCCTTAGAATTGAAACTCCTGGAAAGAAAAGTATGCAAATTTTATACTTAATAGATAACCTTGACTAACTCCCTTTCCTAAATATCTTAAACAACATAAAAGGAACACTTAAATCTCAATGCAAATTAGTAACTCATATGCTTCTGAATATTCCCTATCACCTCTCTGTGACTTGGTTTCCTCATATATAAAGAAGGACCCATCAGCTGGGTCTACCAGAAAAACTATAAACTTACAATCAACACCTGGCCACTTTCTTCCTTGGTTTCCCTCTTTCACTCCTCCTCCCACAGCAATCTGATCGCCATCCCCCCTATCCCATGAGATCTGCTCTTGCTAGGGTGACTAGGCAACCCCTCTTGCTGAATCCAGTAAGTGCTATTCAATTCTAATGCAATGTGACCTCTTGGAAATGTTCAGTATTATAAACTATTCCTTCCTTCCTGGAACACTTCATCTCTGATTGTCACGGTGCAGTGCTCCCCTGTTTCTTTCTGGTCTCCCTGGCACTCTCTTCTTGATGTCTTCTAAGTCTCCTTCCCTGCCAGATGTTCCTGAGGTTTATTTCCTACGTTTTTCTGACCTCACACACCAATCCCAGCACTTTATACTTTTTTTCCTGGGAAATATAATTTACTACCAGGCCTTTGTAGCATGATGATTTCCAAATCTAAATCTTTAGCCCAGTTTTTCTTTGGAGTTTTAGACATTTTCACTTACTTGTCTCATAGGCAAATAAAATTCACCTCATTTGCCGTGGCCAGTGTGGCTCAGTTGGGTTGGGCATCATTGCTGGTTCAATACCAAGTCAGTGCACATGCCTGGGTTAGGGGTTTTCATCCCCAGTAGGGGGCCTGCAGGAAGTGGCCAATCAATGTTTTGCTCTCACATGATGTTTCTCTTCCTCTCCTTGTCTCTCTCTCTCAAAATCAATAAATGTGTGTGTGTGTATACACACATATATGTGTGTGTGTGTGTGTGTGTGTGTGTGTGTGTGTGTGTATATATATATGTTTTAAAAATCACCACCCCCAAATGAAATATATTATCTCTTCTCCAAACTGCTCTGTATTGCCTGTCTCAACGAATGGTTTCACTTTCCATTCAATTCATTATCAAATCAATTCTCTATTCCAAACTTATTTTCAGTTCATCCAGTGTGTTCTGTCCTTTGAGTACTTCCTATTTCCAGCAGCATCCTCTTTTTCCCCGGTTTACTGCTCACAGTCTTGCTCTCTCTAATCCATCCCAACATTGTTGACAGGTTCATTTTCTAAAGAAAAATATGACTAGGTCCACTGCCATAGTTAAGATCCCTCGAAGTTTTATTCTGCCCTCAGGGTCAAGTCTAAAATCTTTAATAACACAGTCTACAAAGTCCTGCTGACTCTCTAGCCTTACCTCACCCTTTCTTCCGGCACGCTCTGTGTTCCCACCGTACTGTGAACAGCTGTGCCTGCCAACGGCTACGCTCTGGAACCTCTAGTAGTTGCACACAGCCCCATCCACTTGCTTATCTTCCTCTTTAGTTTTGAGTTTCAGGTTAGATGTTATTTTCCTCAGGGGAGACCTTCTCTGGAAACCCCATTTCCACTCTCTAACATGACTGTTCTCCAGTGTCTTACTATTTTTATCTCTGCCAAAGCCTTGGCTCTGTTCTCCATTAGACTGGAACCTCCTGAGGGGCAGGGACTGGGTATTGTTTGCTGTTATATCCTACACCCCACGCACATTGCCTGATATAGAGGGAGGTACATATTCAATAGTTGTATCCAGTTGAGCTACTAGTAAACCATATTATGATGCCGCATAATAGAAGCCATGTTTTGGGAATGACTTTCTTGAAGATTTTGTGTAATCTTGTATAAACTTAAAAATAAAGGTTTACCAAGGCATGTCTTATGTGGAGCTTCTAGTAAGGCCTTTCAAAGCAAGCCACCAAGAATCTTTGTTTCTGGAAATAACTTGTTTTTCTTGAATATAAACAAGAAAAACAATTGACCAGACCTCTCATATGCATTCAAATATGCTGTAATTACCACCGTATTAGTTTCCCAGAGCTGCCAATAACAAAGTTCCACAAGTTAGATGGCTGAAAACAACAGAATGTTATGGTTTCACGGATCTGGAGGCTGGAAGTTGGAAATCATGGTGTCCGCAGGATTGGTTCCTTCTGAGGGCTCTGGGAGGAAGAGCGGTTTCATGCCTTTTCCTTAGCTTCTGATGATGCTGTCTGTCCTTGGTATTCCCTGCCTAGTAGTTGCATCATTCCAATCTCTGTCTCCATCTTCACATTTCAATCTCTGTCCATTTTCACATGGCATCTTCTCATAGAGACAACAGTCATATTAGATCAGGGGCCCACACTACTCCAGTGTGACCTCATATTAACTTAATTGTAGCCACTTTCTGAGGTTCTGGAGAATCAGGACTTCAACATACAATTTTTGTGGGATAATTCAATCCATAATACTTAATTTAGGGTCCAAGTGCATGAAAAAATCTGTTTAGCTCTTCTTTAAGTGAAATTAAAATTATCTGACAAAGCGTCATTGCATTGGTAACATGAACAGTCATATCAAAATTAATTTTATAATCTCAAAAGTAATTTATGTTCATTGAGGGAAGTAAAAACAATTTAAAGATGTTTAAACATGGATGGACCTGGAAACTATTAAGCAAAATAAGCCAGTTAGAGAAAGAAAAATATCACATGATCTCACTTACATGTGGGATCTAATGAACAAAATAAATTAATGAACAAAATAGGTCCAAAGGCATGGATTGCATGGAACAGAATTAACAGATCTCAGTGAGGAAGGGGATGAAAGAGATTAACCAAAGGACGTATATCCATATATGCAAAACCCATGGACACAGACAATAGTGTGGGGAAGTCTGGGGTGGGTGAGGCTTGGGTGGAGGAAGGCAAAAAGGGCGAAAATGGGGAACATCTGTAATGCTGTCAACAATTTAAAAAAAATCAACTTTTATACTAGTATCCCATCTCTAGCTACACTTCTTTAACATCTTTGCTATAAACATCATGATTTCTGAACCCAAACACATATATAATATATAGAGTGATTTTTCTTCCTTTTTTAAATACAATGAGAGTCTATATATCTTACTATGAACCCAACATTTTTTTATAATCTAATACATTTTTTAACTGTTGTGTGATATTGTATAATATGAAGGTCCTGAAATTTATTTTTTTCTGCCTTATTTTCCAGAATGCAAATGCAGGCTTATTAATAAATGTCCTCTTATTTAATTTATGCAGTTTGAAACTGCATAAATTATCAGTTGAAATATCATAATTTAAATTTTTAAAATATCTTTGTGTTCTAAATTGTTTTCTTGAGTGTTGTTTTTTTTTTAATGAAAGCTCTCATATGTCTTTTCTCTCAACTCTTCAGTGGGATGCTCATCTTCTAGATGTTTAGCTTGCTTGGTTTTTGTCTTAGTTTGTTTGGGCTTCTTTAATAAAATACCTCAGATGAGGTACCTTATAAACAACAGGAATTTGTTTCACAGTTCTGCAGGCTGGAAGTTTTCGATCAAGGCCCCAGCATGGTTGCATTCCATTGAGGGCCCTCTCCTGGTTCAAAGCCAGCGCTTTGTCACTGTGCCGGTGGGAAGGGGTGAGGGAACTCCGTGAATCTCTTGTATGAGAACACTGATTTCATTCATGAATACTCCACCCTGGAGATCTAAGCACTTCCAAAGCCTCACTTTCTAATACCATCACTTTTGGGGATTAGTAGTGAACATAGGAATTTGGAGAGGGGACACAGACATTCAAACAAGAGCAGTTTTCATTTTCATGGCCTGTCCATGGTATTCTGAAAGTAGCTTAGGCCCAGAGGTCTCTAGAACCTGGAAAATGATGAGTGAGGAGCCCTCTTCACACACCCGAAACTGAGAGCATTTCCACCCACCTTTGCAGGTACTGTCATGGCCACTGGGCTTAGCTTCCTAGAGAAATACCCAAGTAGCCATAAGCAGACGTGCAATTTCTATCTGTTGGGACTCACAGGCTTCTATGAGTGGCCCAAAGAAGGCACTAAATCCTTTTTGTCCTCCTTCACCACTTTCCTCTTCTGCTCCTCCTCTCTCACCAATTCCCACACCTGGGCTTGCCTAGAGACTAGGTAACTAACTACCTTTGGCCCCAGGTGACCTCTTTATGCCCCACCAGATTTACTCTTCTGGTTTGTGTGTTATGCCATAGAGGGGTTAAGAAGAGAGTCAGAGGTGTGCATCAAAGACTCCATCTTCCCTGAATGCCCCATAGTTGCATTCTCATTTCTTTACCCGTGACTGAAAACCATTAAATATCCTGTGGATTTTGTTGGCACAGATTTCAAGTTAACAACCTTGGGTTACTTCATTTTCCAAGAATTATCATGTCTTAGTTCCTTTCTTGCTTTGTGACAGTGTCCTATTAAGAAATAATAAGGTGTTAATCCTTAAATGTTTACATTCCAATTCTCTGAATAGATCATTTAAAAGACAAGTAAGGGCATACTTATCTTTATTTTCACATGTACATGTTTCTTATATTGTTTTGCTTCTTGTAGTGCCTTAGGACAACTTAAAATGACACCAGTTTGTGAAAAATGGTTTCCTAAAATCCCAGACGAATTCTTGTAAATCTGACAATTTCCTATTCCAAACAAGAGTGATTACAGAACAACTGGTAATTTTTTTCTCTGAGAGGTGCTGGGAAGCAAAATATTAACTTAATGAAATAGACACTGAGGCCAGGAAAGGTCAAACAACTTGTCTGGTTGTACCATTTACATAGTGGTAGGGCTGGGACCCAGACTTTATCCCACCATGCTGGAGCAGTGAAATGATTTAAGAACAGACACAGTGATGGTTTCAGATAATAGAGGAAGAAACAGAAAGAGAGGTGAGAGAATATGTGAGCCACTTTCCATTTTAGTAAATATTTTAGTATGGCTCAATTCACTCTGCTGATGGGTGTTTTGAAGAACATGGTTCTTATGTGTGGCCATCTTGTTTATACATCTATTTGGGAAATGGACGCTTAAGAGCTAGCACAAAGTATGCATAGCTGAAGAGATGTCTGAAAAGGCCACTTTATCACTTCAGAAACAGTCTACTCATCACACAGGAAGAAAAGAGTTTTAATATACATAGACAAAAAAAAAGTCTATGTAATTGATTTAATTACAATAAAAACAAGTGAAATTACTAAAGTTTACATTTAGCCTCCCATGTCTTCTCTTTTGTGTTTAAAAAAACATTCCCTTAAATTTTTAATTATGCTTTATAAGGTACATCATTATCTTGTTAGATTTTCCTTCTCTCTTATCTTTTTTATCAATTCACTTCTACCAGTAGCCAGTATCATGCAACTGGAATGTTCACAGTGGGCGATTTTATCCTTCAACTTCTTTAGGCAACAGACCATCTGTATTCTTATTTTTCTAACAATAAAAACAACAGTATTAACAACAACAATCACAGGATATTAAAAGACAGTGAAAATAAGAACAATAAACAACTCTATAATCTCTTCACTGTCAAAATATGCCCTAAAGAAAGGAGTGGATATCAGACATTACTTTTTGAATTCAAGTTAATGTATTACCCTTCTCAGGATACTTGATGAGAAACTTTTCATTTAGTAATGGAAGAAAGAATTGGTCTTCTTATTATTGGAATGTGTGCTCGATAGGTGTCTTTAGAATTCAATAAGTGGAGCAGTTATTTTGGGGAACACTTATTAGATTGATTATATTCTGCCCTATTTATACTCACCCAGAGGAAAGGTACATGATGGCTGGAAATATTGCATTTGTAGGATCCTTTTAATCTCATGCTGTGATTCTTAATCTAGCTAAAGAGGAAGCCACAGCCTTTAATGGACATTTACTATGGAATAACATCACCTTTTTATTAACTATATGAGTCAATTCTAAAATCATGTATATTTATGTTTTCCATTGATATGTTTGTTCTTACCAGTGTAAATAAAACGTGTATGAGAATGGCTGTCATTCTTGAGGAAAGGCTGTGTTCATAATAATTGCATCGTCTTATTTCCCTGGAGGGTATCATAACTACTGTCGCTGGTGGTTGTGTTTTATGGCCAATTTAATGCTTCACTGTAAAAATGCTTCTTCTACCTGAAATTGCTCATGAAGAACACAAATCTTGGGTCTGAAGCTCAACTGGGATCTTATGATCTTATGAGGTTGAACTAGTTGGTTCATTTGTATTTTAGGCCAGCTATAATTCCAGGGCTCTGTGGTAGAGTTTTACTTTGAACTGGTTGGGCAAAATATTCATGTTTTCATATAGGTATTTTTCCTAATAATGGCATTATTAGTGCAAATTGGACATAAACATATTGACATCCTAGGGTGTTTTTTTTTTTTTAATTGCCTCCTGATATGTTTGAAGAATGGTGAGGAAGTCAGGGGTTCTTCCCTTTTTCAAGGATATGTTCAGATTTCTCAAAACCGTTATTTCCAGATGGTTTCACACTAAGCTGGAAGAGTTTCCATTGGGACTGCTCCAGTTTTAGAGGACTATGGTATTTCAGTCAACAAATATTTACTGAGAGTATGCTATGTGCCAAAGTCTATTCTGGCTCCTGAGGATACAGCAGTAAACAAAACGACCGACTCTAGAGCTTATTTTTAGCAGGGATATCTATAATAATAAAAGCATAACATGCTAATTAGACCAGATGTCCTTCCGGATGACCTTTCGGATGAAGTTGGGGCTGCAAAGGAAGCTGGGGTCCTGGGTGCCAGGGGAAGGAAGGCCTACTCTTGTATGAATTTCATGCATCAGGCCTCTAGTAGATTATAAAAGAAATAAATAGTATATTAGTTACTGATTAAGTGGAAGGAGAAAAATAAAGCTGGATTGCAATTTATAATGGGATGAGGAAGGCCTCAGATGAGTTTTGCAAAAAGACCTGATGCAAGTGAGAAATGTGCCATATGGATATTTAGGGGATGATTGTTACTGGCAAAGGGAACAGTAAGTGGAAAAGACTTGAGTCAGGAGCATGAATAGTTAGGAATAGTGAGGATGAGGCCAGGGTTCTGAAACTAAGTAAATAAGGGGAATGAGAGTAGAGGTTGAGATGATGATGGGCTAAGGGAACATATTAAGTAGGATCTTATAGGAAGTAGTTCTGCCTCTGTTTTCAATTCAAGAGAAACACTCTCTAGGCCCTAGGGCAAATGTGGAATTCAATTTCTACTTTCAAAAGATAGTATGTACTATGGATGCAAGGGCTATCTCCTGTGTACCAGGAGCCAAGGATACTTCTTCCCATTAGCAGGGTAGGATACCTGGCTTTTCTTTTCTTAATGAAAGCGTAGACTAATGTGTGCTTGGTGTCATGTCTAAATTTCCAAATACAGAATAATTCTCAAGTAGTTGTTATTTACTTGCTTTTCTACTGCTTCTTTCAAGTCCACAGAGCGGAAAGCCTTCCTCACTCCCACCCCTCCTTCCTCACCCCAGATACCTTGGAGTTACTATACACAAGAAGTCATTATTAATCTGCCTATGTTATATTATCTCTTTTGAGATGGTATTGAAATGTCAAATAATTGCTAGCATTCAAAAATTAAAGCTTTGACTAGTTTCATCGTAGATCCATATTTGAGATTACTTACACACTAAGCAATCAATACCTAATGTGAAGGGAATTAATTCAATTTTGGTCATAGATCACCTGATTCTCCTCAACCTGATCCTTCATTTAACTTGAAGAACAAATAGATGATGATTTTTCAAGCATCCAGTGAGGAGGATATTTCTGAAATGAAAAGGTGTGGTAAGGGGAAGTAGATCATACCTGCTACAGCTCTTCTCTTAAGATGATGAGCTGCTGCCTCTGACTCCTGTCCACTATAACTTAGTTACAGTGTCTCCTAAAGATGTGGCTTTTATTTTTTTTTCCATTTTTTATTAATGTATTACATTTGTACTTATCTTCCCATTGCCTACCCCAAACCCCACTCCCATATATGCCCTCACCTCCCAGTGTCTTCTGTCCATTGGTTATGCTTATATGCATACATACAAGTCCTTTGGTTGATCTCATATCTACCCCACCTCTCTCTAACTTTCCCACTGTAAGTTGACAGTCTGTTTGATGCTTTGCCTCTGTATCTATCTTTTTGTTCATCAGTTTATAATGTTCTTTATTATCCAAAAATGACTGAGATCATGTGGTATTTTTCTTTCATTGACTGGCTTATTTCATTTAACATAATGCTCTCCAGTTTCACTCAGGTTGATGCAAATGGTAAGAATTCCTTCTTTTTATGGCAGCATAGCATTCCATTGTGTAGATGTACTATAGTTTTCTGATTCAGTCATCTGCTGACGGGCACCTAGGCTGTTTCCAGATCTTAGCTATAGTGAATTGTGCTGCTATGAACATAGGGGTGCATATGTCCTTTCTGATTGATGTTTCGAGTTCCTTAGGATATATTCCTAGGAGTGGGAGTTGCATTTTTAAATTTTTTTAGGAAACTCCATACTGTTCTCTACAGTGGCTGCACCAGTCTGCATTCCCACCAGCAGTGCATGAGGGTTCCTTTTTCTCTGCATCCTCGCCAACATTTGTCGTGTATTGATTTGTTGATGATAGCCATTCTGACAGGTGTGAGATGATATTGCATTGTCGTTTTGATTTGCATCTCTCAGCTAATTAGTGACTTTGAACATGTATTCATTCATCTTTTGGTCTTCCTTCTGTCTTCTTTCGAAAAGTTTCTATTTGGGTCCATTGTCCATTTTTTTATTGGATCATTTTTTTTTCTTTTATTAAGTTATAAAAGTTGCCTGTAGATGTTGGAGATTAAAACTTTATCAGTGATACTGTTTGCTAATATGTTCTCCCATACAGTGGGCTTTCTTATTGTTTTTGTTGATGGTTTCCTTTGCTGTGAAAAAGCTTTTCATTTGTTGTAGTCCCATTTGTTTATTTTCTCTTTAGCTTCCATTGCCCTAGGAGCAGTATCAGTGATTGTCAAATGATTTTTCTGTATCAATTGATATAACTATGTGATTTTTATCTCTCAATTTGATTATGTGATGTATCATGTTTATTGATTTGCGAATATCGTAACATCCTTGCATTCCTGGGATAAATCCTATTTGGTCGTGCTGTATGATCTTTTTGATGTACTGCTGGATCCAATTTGCTAGAATTTTGTTGAGGATTTTGGCATCTATGTTCATGAGGGATATTGGCTTGTAATTCTCTTTCATTGTGTTGTCTTTATCTGGTTTCGGTATTAGGGTGATGCTAGCTTCATAAAAGGAGCTTGGAAGTGTTCCTTCCTCTTAATTTTTTTGAAATAGTCTGAGGAGGATAGGTTTTAATTCTTCCTTGAATATTTGGTAAAACTCCCCTGTGAAGCCATCTGGCCCCGGGCTTTTGTTTGCTGGAAGCTTTTTGATGACTGCTTCAATTTCTTGCATAGTTATTGGCCTACTGAGATGTTTACATTCTTCCTGATTGAGTTTTGGAAGGTTTTGTTTTTCTAGAAATATGTCCATTTCCTCCAGGTTGTCCTGTTTGTTGGAATGGAGTTGTGCATAGTATTTTTTAACAATCCTTTGTATTTTGGTGAGGTCTGTTGTTATTTCACCTCTTTCATTTCTAATTTTGTTTATTTGGATCCTCTCTCTTTGCTTTTTGGTGAGCCTGACTAGAGGTTCATCAATCTTGTTTATCCTTTCAAAGAACTAGCCTTGGTTTTGTTGATCTTTTGTATTGTTTCTTTGGTCTCTATGTTGTTTATCTCTGCTCTGATCTTTACTATTTACTTCCTTCTGCTTACACTGGGCTTTTCTTATTGCTCTCTTTCTAACTCTTTGAGTTGTAGGGTTAGGTAATTTATTACCATTGTTTCTTGCTTTTTAAAATAGTCTTGTAGTTATATGAACTTCCCTCTCAAACTGCTTTCACTGTGTCCCATAGATTTTGGATTGTTGTGTGTTCATTGTCATTTGTTGCCATGATGTTTTTATTTCTTCCTTGATCTCTCTGGTTACCCAGTCATTGTTTAATAGCATGCTGTTTAGTCTCCATGTGTTTGATTTCTTTGGATTGTTTTTATTGTAGTTGATTTCCAATTTTATGCCACTGTGATCTGAGAAGATGCTTGATATGATTTCTATCTTCTTGAATTTGAAGAAACTTTGCCTATGACCCAACATATGGTCTGTCTTTGAAAATGACCCATGTACACTTGGGAAGACTGTATATTCTATAGCTTTGAGGTGAAATGTTCTGAAGATATCAATTAATTCCATCTGGTCTAGTGAGTCATTTAGGATTGATGTTTCTTTCCTGATTTTTTTGTTTAGACGATTTGCCCAATGGTGATAGTGGGCTATTAAAGTCTCCTGCTATGATTGTATTGCTATCAATTTCTCCCTTGCTATCCTCCAAGAGTTTTTTTTTATGTATTTGGGTGCTCTTGCATTGGGTGCATATATGTTTTCCAGAGTTATTTCTTCTTGTTGGATTGTTCCCTTTAGTATTATGAAGTGGCCTTCCTTATCTCTTATTATGTCCTTGTCTCTGAGATCTAATTTACCTTATATAAATCTTGCTACCACAGCTTTTTTTTTCATTTCCATTTACCTGAAAAACCTTTTTCCATCCCTTCACCTTCAGTCTGTGTGTGTCTCTTTTTCTGAGGTGGTAGACAGCAGATATATAGGTCGTGTTTTCTTATCCAATCTGTGGCCCTATGTCTTTTGATTGGGGCATTTAATCCATTTAAATTTAAAGTTATTATTGAAAAGTACTTATTTGTCACAATTTTAATTCTTTACTCCTGTGTTCCTTCTTCACTTCCTATTTATTTTTTACAGCAGACCCTTTACCATTTTTTGCATTGCTGGTTTGGTGGTAATAAATTCCCTTAGTCCTTTTTTGTCTGTGAAGCTCCTGATTTCACCTTCAATTTTGATTGATAGCCTTGCTGCATACAGTATTCTTGGATTTAGACCCTTTCCTTTCCATGACTTTGGATATTTCATTCCATTCCCTTTTGGCCTGCTGAGTTTCTATTGAGAAATCAATTGCTAGTCTGATGGGGGTTCCTTTGTACGTAACTTTCTGTCTCTCTTTCGTCACTTTTAAGATTCTTACTTTGTCATTGGTGTTTGCATATTTAATTATAATGTACCTTGGCTTCGGTCTTTTGGGGTTTATTTTGCTTAGGACTCTGTGAGCTTCTTGGATTTGTGTGGGTTTTTTTCTTCCCTATATCAGGGAAGTTTTCTGTCATTATTTCTCCAAATGGGTTTTCTATTCCTTGCTCAGTTTCCTCTCCCTCTGGAATCCCTATTATGCAGATGTTTTGTTTTGTGTTGTCTCAAAGTTCCCTTAGGCTCTCTTCCCACTTTTTAATTTTTTTTCTAGAAGCTACTCCACTTGTATATTTTTTCCTACCTTGTTTCTCACTCACTGTTGTGGTCTTCTGCTTCTTCTGTCTACTCTTGATACTTTCTATTTAGTTCTTTACAGCACGATGTCATTTTTCATTTCTTCTTGCTTCTTCTTCATTTCCTCTTGGTTCTTACTCATATTGTCAAATTTGTCTTCCATTCCTGTCAGCCACCTTATGACCATTTCTCTGAATTCTTTCTCTGGCAGGTTGCTTGCCTCTATTTTGTTTACTTCCTTTTCTGGTGATGCCTGGTTTTCTTTCATATGCAGGCTGTTTCTTTGTCTACCCATGGTCTCTCTTCTCTAGGTATCTGATTATATAGCTCTCTCTCTCTTCATCCCAGGCAAAATCCTACCTTTTTGTGGTGGAATGTAGAGCTCCTCTGAATCTACATGTGTGTGCCAATTAGGGACTGGTATTCTGGGTTTTGCAGCTGCTTGGTGGGTGCCATAGTTGTAGATTCTCAGGCTTCCAATAACATCCACCCTCCCCTTCAAGATGGTGTGGTGCCACAAATAAAGGAATCATGATTGCTTTACACTCACTCTGTTCCTAATTCTTAATGTTGTACCAGTCCCATTTTAGGTACTCAAAATACTTCCTGAATAAATTATTTTCTGAATTTAAATATAATGTACTCTCTTTGTATTTCTCTGACCTCCTTCCAAAATTTTCACCCTGGGAATATAATTCAAGATGATCTTCTTGAGGAAGATTATATAAGTATTTAAAAACAATAAGCCTGGAAATAAGCACAAAATTAGCAAGCAGTAAGGCCTTCAACATTCAAAATTTGGATGTGGAAAAATCCCTTGGAGGGAGCTAATTAAGACATCTGACCTTGGCAATCAGTGTGAACTACAAAGAAAACACCTTTTCTGACCACTCATTGGCTAAGCTCCCTATATGCCACCACTTGCACTGTTCTTGATATCTTGCATAATAAGAATCCAAGAAGGTGATCTAGGGTTTTTCCATCATACTCCTGGAGGAAATAAATGAAGGTCAGCTGCTGGAGGGGCTAAGAAATGTTATATCCTGCCCTAGATGGTTTGCCTCAGTGGATAGAGCCTTGGCCTGCTGACCATAGGGTCTGGGTTTGATTCTGATCAAGGGCACGTACCTAGTTTACAGGCTCCTCTTTAGCCAGGGCCCAGATCAGGGCTCATGCAGGAGGCAACCAATCAAAGTGTCCTTCTCACATTGATGTTTCTCTTTATCTCTCCCTCTCTCTTTCACACTCTCTAAACATCAGTGGAAACATATCCTCAGGTGAGGATAAAAAAAAATAAGAAAGAAATATATCTTGGGAAAGACACATCTTGAAAATGCCTAAGAAAGGTGTCATTTTTCATGGTGAAGAGACTGGAGTCTGTGTTGATGAAAACACCTTGGCGGCTGCGGTGGCTGGCAGTGGCTGCAGCAGCGGGTGATGGGGTGGCACCTTCCCCTGATCAGCCAGCCCTGTTGTCTCCCACAGAGGCTCCCAGTCTGTGAAGGGGAGAAAGCTGAGCTGAGGGATTCCCTCCTCACCCCCTCTCCTACAGTGCACAAAATTTTGTGCATAGCGTCCCTAGTGTGTAATAGCTATCCATCATCATAAAATCTTTACTTCTTTTCTGGTTCATCAATGCTGTAAAAATACCATAAAAAATATAAATACAATGTAAATAGACTGCTGTAAATTTTCAAGAACTACAAAAAAATACAGGAAATCATGAAGTCCAGATAATTGCTAGAATCACTCACAAAACTATTGAGAATAAAAAAATCAGAAACTGAGAGAAAATTGTTAAGAACGATAACAAGAGCATTAAAAGGGAATAATTTGCATACCCAGCCATCAGGATAATTCATGAAGGCAGCTAATATTTTTTTCAAATGTCTTCTTTATGATAGTGTTATAAAAAATTTAAATGGAAGTGTGAATTTTATAAAAAAAAATTGCATACAAAACCCAACATATGACTTATTCTTTGTTGCAATTATAACCTATATTTTGTTAAGTATAGAATAAAATAAACAATTTTTCATAATTTTTGAGTTTCAGTTTTTAAAAAATTACAATCAAGCCCCAATTTTCTTAAATGGATCTTATTACTATGAACTTTTGTTACATGCGTTAAGAGCCTTTTTTTCCTAATACCTTTTATCCTGGGAAAATTAACTCTTACTATCATTATTTGTAGACCTTTGGAGACCATTAAAATGTTAAATCCATGAAAACAAGTACCATGTTTTCATCAGCCAACATCATGCCTTGCACATAAACACTAGTGTACCATTTACTATGAGCCAAACACTGATCTCAGCACTTTACAAATACAATCTTCCACGTTAGGTATGTTCTTCATTTTACAGATGAGAAAACTAAGGCACAGATAATTTAAGTAACTTCTCTAAGGTAACATAGCTTGAAAGTAGTAAAGCTGGAAATCATACTCAGGCTGTCTGCTTCCGGAATCCATGCTCCTAACCAATCCACTATGTTGTCTGTACTATTTAGGTTGCCTCCAGATGTTTGTGGAATAAATTAAGATTTTAATAATCTGTGTGAGTATGCAAATACAGAATATGAATCAGATTCAAATAAGATCCTGAGATAGGGGGAGACAGTTAAGGAGGTTTATGGTATTTCTGGTGTTGAGAAAGGCAAGAGGAAAAAAGAAGCAAAAACAAAACTAAAAACTGTTCAATGAAATGAAGACCATTTGGCCTCTTTAAATATATTTTTCATCCCATTTATATTATTTTTTTATCATAAAATAGAATTCACAAAGTGTGGATTATACAAATACCTTGTGTACATTTCACCAGTGATTTTTTTTTTTTACCACTTAACAGATACATTTTGCATTATTGTCCAGCTGCTCTGCTATACACGTCCACTATTGACAATGCCGCTTGGTTGCACAATGGGAATACCTGCAGGCTAAGGATCAATACTTTATTTCAATTTTTTTACACAGTACTTGGCATGGGGACCAGCACCAGGCACTGATGCAGACTCTTCCATCCTCACATCCAGGGTCCACTTGAGGTTTTCTGCTTCCTCAGTTTCCCCCAGCAGCCCCACCCTTGTTTTACTTTCTAACCACCTGGTTCTCTTAGGCCTTTGTCCAGTCTTTACTTCTGTGCCTCAGTCCCTTGGGGTGCTCCTCTCTGCTGGGAGCCAGAAACCTAATTTGATGGCCTCGCCAGGCCTCCTAGGTTTCCTGAGTTGTCTCAGCTGGAGGGGCTGTGGTTTAGGAATGGGACTGGGGCTAGAGGTAGCAGGCAGGCTCTGGGTCTTCCATATATCCCTCCATGAGACTACCTTACTGTTTATTCTTCTCTCTCTCTCTCTCTCTCTCTCTCTCTCTCTCTCTCTCTCTCTCTCTCTCTTTCTCTTTCTCTCTCTCTCTCTCTCTCAGTATATATACACATACATACATACTGTGGGGAAAATTATATTCTCAGTGAATAGTGTGAGCTTCTAGTGGAGAGAGGCTGTGTCCCAGCACTGAGCATATGCTTGGCAAAGAGCAGAGGTGCCAATTAATAGTCATTGAGTAGCATCCAGCACTTAAGACAGTACTTGATGATACCATGGAGACATCTGGGTCCTTTGCAAGCTGATGAGTTCTTAGACTCTGTCTTGCGTATGACACATATATTGCTTTTCTGGTCTTGGTAGAAATCCTCTGGTACAGATCAAGGCTGCCTGTAATACCAATCTCAGTGGAAATGGAATGTTGCTGCTGATCTCTTCCTACTGGTTCATGAGGAAACCTCCCTCCTGCTGATTTTAATGATGTTTATGTGTGGAACTTTCACACCATGGTAATTAGTGCTGTACATAGAACTGTTTAGGAAATCTTTTTGCATTTCCAGTTCCCAGGAAACAGAATCTACTTCAATAAGCTTTGCTGTAGAGTTTTTATCTATTTATATTCAATGTTTTGTTTCCTGGGGAACTTTACCTCATACAGCATTATTATTATTATTATCATAAAACTATTTTTATGGATTTCAAAGAGGAAGGGATAGGGAGAAAGAGATAGAAACATCAATGATGAGAAAGAATCAATGATCAGCTGCCTCCTACATGCCCCATTCTGGGGATTGAACCCTGACCGGAAATCTACCATGATCTCTTGGTTCATAGGTTGACGTGCAACCACTGAACCACACTGGCCAGGCCTATTTTTTAAATTGCTGTGTTATCATCAGTACTTGTAGACTCAACTAGCTCTAACATGGCACCCCTTGATTTGTTCAGGGGACCATGGTCCCCAGTGTTGCACTAATGGGAGATGAGTCTTAGTTTTGTTCCTTCTGGGCTTGTCTTGGTTACTGTTTTTGTACGTCTAGTCAGATCTTCCTCATTATAGTCTGTATGTCTGTCTCTCAATTGGACTGATCTCCATTCTGCTCTTCTCTACCTCACCCCATCAAGTGAGAGAGCTGCTGACTCTAGCGTCAGGCTGAGCTCTGACGAACTAAGATTTGGGTGGGATGGGGAGGGCAAGACAGGCTCAGGGTCGCTCTGAGTAGATTCTATGAGTAAAACAGACACAAGCTAAGCAGAATTCCTACCATTAAACATATTGGATTTTGACAATTTGTTTTAATTACCAGTATTATGGATACTCTCAAAATTTTAAGTTTTCTCCAAAATCCATTTTAAGAATTTTTTCTTTTATTCTGAGATCCACTTGAATTCACTTATTGCATTTAGTTATACCCCTTTGGTTTCTTTTTTACCACATTTTTTTTCTCATGATATTCATTTTCTACTGACCCTTTTTGAAGTTCATTATCTCCAAAAAATAGACCATATGCTGTCCCTCCACTTCTGAGGAACTCAGCAAATCTCATTCATTATTAAATGGAGCTGCTCCTGAATCCCTCTTCCCAATTCTCATGCACTGACTACTTGAGATGTCTTTCAAAGTTGAGGGGATTGGACTGTGATTGGTTATTACATCTCATGCTGTTTTTTAGCATGTTAATAAAAATTGAACACAAGAAAATAATTAAAATTCCCTCCTTAGCTTTTAGTAAATGTCCTTTAAAGGTACTTACAAGATTGTGAATGAAATTTATGTAATGTGATTATATAGCAGTGGTTCTCAGAGCTTCCTAATGCCACATCTCTTTAATGCAGTTCCTCATGTTGTGGTGACCCCTCATGTGCATTAAAGAGACATGGCATTAGGAAGGTTGAGAACCACTGTTCTAAAGTTAATTTGCAAGATTTTATTTTAAAAGAATGAAGTAAAAGCTATATTCCCCCACGCTGTCCTGAGAAGAAAGCGATGGATATTGAAAAGCCATGTCCGTTAGAGGTAGAAAGCCCAGCAGCTTTCATGTCTTACTTCTGTATGGTGGATATGCTACCTGGTGTTTTTCTTTCTTCATGAGTCTTTATTTAAACAATGCCTTTTTCTCTGCATCTAGAATTAATTATAAAGCTAACAGAAGTCAAGCCTGACATTAGTTGTTCTGTGAGAATAGCTACTAATATTAAAAATCAGGTCGCTAAGCTCCTCCTGGGACCCCCTTCCCCTGATGTGCACATAACCCAGTCCCTCATTTTGCTCAGGTCTCTGCTCAAAAGTTAACCTCATCTGAAAGACTTCACTGAGAACATAATCTTAAATAGCATCTCTCATCATCCTCTCTCTTCTAACTAGGATTTGTTTTTCACAGCTCTTATCTTTTCTCGAGATACTACAAATTAGTTTTTCATTATTGCCTTCCTGCCACCCTTACTATCACAATGGTCACAAGATATGAGAGGACAGGGATATTGCTCATCTTTACCAGTTTTATACCCATATTTAGAACAGTCCCAGGCACATCTTGATGTTCAGTGTTGAATAAATAAATCAGCAAACAAACAAACAAACCAGAAAGCAGAGCAGCAAAGTAGACAAATTCTGGATTTGAAATGAAGGTACAGTTTGACTCCTGGCTATGTTTGTACCAGAGCTGTCTGTCTGTGGATAAGCAAACTAAGTAGTTTGAACGTTGGTTTCTTCCTGTTTAAAATGGAATAGAACAAAATCTGTCTTGCAATGGAGTTACAATATTAAATTGAGATGATATTTGTGCAAATGCTTTATACACTCCTTGTAAACAATGTTACTTAAAAGAGATTTGTTATATTTACTCACAGACTAATAGTTATGATTATTGAACTGTTCTGTTTTATGTTCAGAAGATATGACAACACTTTATATGTTTGGCAGTTAGCCAGTTTAATCATACCACATGTCACTTAAGTTTTGTTTTCCCCTTTCTCCAGAAAACACAGGAGGGCTATACTGAAACACTATAATTTTTATCATTTATACGTTACTCTGATTTTTAATCCAAGTAAAAATGCAGGCCAACTATTACCTCAAAACTTCTGCTCATGGAAGAAAGACTTTTACTATAGGTTTTTTAGTGAGGACATTTTAAATAGATAACTAATACAGGTACCATTAAGACAATTTCACCTGAAAGCTCAGAAATTAAGTAAATAGGTTTTATTTCAAAGGTAATGGTAGATTGTAGTTTGATTTGAATTTCTGCAGTTATTTATCAAAAGTGCAAGTTCTTCTTTAGAAATGAATATGGAAATTCTGTGCAAGACAATTTCTGATATTTGGAATATTTTATTTCCAACTTTTAATTCTGGCAAATAAAAATGAATATAAACTCTAGAAGACTTTGAGGAGTTATTGATATGAATATTAAGTGAAATTAATTCATTAATAATTTATCCAATTTAAAATTTGGCACTATATATCTAAAACTTTATATGTATAATCATTGATATGGTAATTCTACCTCTAGAGATATATCCTAAAGGACTAATCATGGTTATGAGCAAAACTTTATATGTAAAGTTGTTTATTATGACATTGATTATAATAGCAAACTTAGGCAAAAGAATCTAAATGTCTAACAATAGGGAATCAGTTAACATATTTGTACATTTATTAAAAAGAAATATTATGAACGCAGACAAAGGTATAGAATATTTAATGTCTTGAGAAATATTCATGATACATTATTAAATAAAAACAATATAATATGTGTATAGATTGTTTTTTAAATGGAACAATTTGAAATCAATGGGGTTTGAACAGAGAATGACTTATTTTTGACCAACGACTGTCTTCAAAGATACTGTTGAATCTTCCTTCCCTGCTCTTTATCAGATCTTGGAAATAGGCCTTTAGCTTTTCTGTTATGATTATGTTCACAATTAAAGTTCATTTGCAGGCACTAAATGGTCCTGTCCATTCTAAATGAAAACTTTAAGGACTCAATTAAGAGTTCTTCTTCTTTTCACAAATCCCACTCCTTCACTGGGACCCACAGTGAAGTGTGGGCTGTTTTATCACTATCCCTCTTAACCCTTCCCTGCTACTTCTGGCTCCTTTAGGGAAGAGGAAAGGATATCAGAGGAACAAAAGTAACAGTATTATGTCACTGATACTGTTATAATAAGCCTTCCAAAGACTGACTCTTCAAACATAGATTCTTTTGTGATTCTGAAAAATGCCTATGTTGTGTCACTCCTTGCAAAGAATTCAGTTGAATCTCACAACAACCCCTCTTAGGTGGCCCTTAACTATTTCTTAACTTCTTACATTAGGTTTCTCTTGTCCCAGTTGGTTGATCTCTTGAGTAGAATAATTCAAGATCACTCCAATCTAGCTACTGTCTATAGTATCTACTTGGACCACAGAAATCTCATATATTCTTGTTACATCAAATAATCACAGTTCAAGATTTCCTGCTGCTGTCCTCTTTGTTTTTCCACTGAGACCACACTGGCCAACCTCTACTCCTTAGCACATTCCAAGTGAGAAAATGGTATCAGTCTTGATGTTCATGTATGATCCTAGGCTCCAAAGATACCTTGAGTTCTTCTAAGAATTCTCTTCAATGGCAAAGCTTGCTTTCTTCAGTTTAGCACAGATAGACAAAGCTTTAGAGAATAAAGATTACATCACAGACCAGTTAGGACAACATGAGAGGATGAAATCCATCAGCCAAAAGAAAGTTCATGGGGGCTTATAGAGTCAGTGTGGCTCTGCTTCTAGGATATGTTGATGAATGTATAACTCTATAAGAAAAAAAAAGAGGCAGCTTTCTAATCCCCAGTGTTGGAACTAAGGGAGTCTAAAAATAGATGGAGCGATAGCTGCAGTATCCATGAATTTTCAGCTTGAGAGAACTCAGGTTAGGTACCCTTTCTAATTATCCTGAAACCAACATGTAATAATTTACATCTGACCATCAAATTTGAGATCTCTTGTCTTAAAAATGAAAAAGTATGTGTAAAAGCTCAACATCAAGGAATATTAAAAATGTATCCATAGCTCCCAATAATTTACCTACTTTTTCCCTTCTGACAGCCATATGATTTAACTTTAATAGGATATATTGTTCTTTTAGGATAATATTGGTGAGAAATTGGTTATAAGATCCAAAGTATTTTTTGCATCCTTTTTATTACATTCAATTTTATACTTTTTCAATTCTTTTTGGTTATGGCACCTAAAATATTGAGTTATTATCTATTTTGTTTTACATTTATAGAGTAGTTGTTTAATGCTTTGCTTCATTTGGAATGAAGTGTTTTTTAAAGCTAGCATGTACATTACTGAATAAAATGTACAATAGCAAAATTAGACACCCTAGAGAAAGGTCAGCTGGCTATGTTTTAGGGAGCATTGCTTATTTCCATGAAATAGTAGGAGGCTCAGTTTCTGAAATTATCAGTATGCTAAAAGCAAATTTATTTTTCAGATATTGTTTTACATTAGTCAAGAGAAATTAATATATAAAGCAAAAGGCTAATGTTTTAATTTTGCACCAGAAATATAATTGTTCATATCTAGTGGAAATTTTTAATTGCTGAGACAGCAACTGTGATGGTTCATTGTTTTCTGTGTCAGCTTGTCTGGGCAGAGTGAAACATTATTCTGGTGTGTCTATAAGAGTGTTTGTAGATGAAATTAACAGTTGAATCTATAGACTGAGTAGCACAAATTGCCCTCCTCAATGTGGATGAAATTAACAGTTGAATCTATAGACTGAGAAGTGCAGATTGCTTTCCCCAATATGAATGAATCCCATCCAATGCATTGAAGGCCTGAATAGGACAAAAAATGTGAAATAAGAGAGAATTCTCTCTGCCTGTCTTCAGGCTGGGGCATCATCTTTTGTTTTTGAACTTACATTGAATTGGAATTTATTCCATTGGCTCTTGGGATTTTAGACTTGGGCTGAAACTATACTGTTGGCTTTCTTGAGTCTCTAGCTTACTGACTGCAGATCTTGGAACTTCTCGGCCTCCAGTTTTCAGTCATTTGAGCTAGTTCCTTATAATAAATGTATCTATCACCTATCTACTATCTACCTATCTCTCTATCTATTATGATAGATAGAGAGATAGGTAGATAGTAGATAGATAGATAGTATTGGTTCTGATTCTCTGGAGAACTCAGTCTAATACAACAACCAATTAATTACAGTGGTACCTCGAGATATGAGTTTAATTCTTTCTGTAACCTTGAGGTGTGGGAAACTATGAGACACTTGAGTCGCAGTAAACTGGTGGGTTGTGTACAGCCGGCCGATCCGCGCAATTACTCCTATCTCAAATGTTGCTCGTATTTCAAAGCAAAAATTGCTTGCTCGACAGCTCGTATCTCAAAAATTTCGTATGTTAGGGCACTCGTATCTCGAGGTACCACTGTATTCTTTTTTCTTCATAATACTGAAGTTTAAGTTTGGTGGTCAAAGCTTGCCCATAGAACCAGATATTTTAGGAAGCTGACCTAAACATCAGGTCTAGATGTAGATCATGGGTGGCCTAATGAGCAAAGAATATATTCCATTCAGGCATTCTGTCCAACCATACAAGTTTTCAACCAAATTTCAATGTACTTGACACTGAAAGGGAGGAGATATTACTAGTAATTATGTCCAGCCAATAGGAAACCAGAATGTCATAAGGAACTAGAGTGTGTGGTTCTCGTACCTAGCAGTCCAGTTAGAATATATCCCTGGGTTTCTTTTAGGAATTCTAGGACAGAAATATATTCCATTCCTCTGAACTTGTACAATGGAGCACAGCCTCAAATGTGCTCAAAATGAAAGAGCCTTTGAAGAAGAGAGAGCACAGAAAATAAAATAAACTAGGTCCTTCATGACACATTAAGCCAGTGGTTCTCAACCTGTGGGTCGCGAACAGCTAGCAGGGTCTCCTAAGACCATCAGAAAACACAGATATTTACATTAAGATTCATAACAGTAGCAAATTACAGTTATGAAGTAGCGACAAAAATAATTTTATGGTTGGGCATCACCACAACATAAAGAACTGTATTAAAGGGTTGCGGCATTAGGAAGGTTGAGAACCACTGCATTAAGCAGTTGGGATAGCATACTTGAAGTCCACACTATGTTTAGATTTCCAGTCACCTGAACCAATGGTTTCCTTCCTTCCTATTTCTCTCCCTCCTTCCCTTCATTCCTCCCTCTCTCCCTCCCCACCTCCCTTCCACTTGACCTTTATCCTTATCCCCAGATATTTACCCAATTTCTTTTTTAAAAAGAGTTGTGTAATATCTTAATCCATTATCCAAGAAAAGGAACCTGGGAGCCTGAGCATTCACACAGCAAGCAAATAATATCCTTCCCTCTTTACTCCTGACATTCCAGGCCTGATTCTCTCTTCCCCATTCTTCCTTTTTGCTGTAATGCTAACTGCCTAGCACTGGTCTGCCTATGCCAAGAGCTTCCTTAGTGTGGTGTATGAGGGAAGCAATGGGGAAGTAGAGTAAAAATAAAACTAAACATCTCTTGTTGGGAAGGCTAGGAGCATTCCCAAGTAAATACATTTTGATTTCCGGCACACAGTCAGATCTTGCAGACCCAGAGACCATACTGTCTCAAAAGTAACTTGGCTTCTTGCTCACTGCTACCATTTGCTAGTATGAGAGCTGAACCATCACAGGGCAATGTTATTTTCCTTATTTCAAAGTTTTGGGGGTGATGATGGGATGAAGGTGAGGTCAGGGATGAAGGAGTTGGTTGAGTCTCATTGTGACCCATAAATACCACTATAAGCTCTGATGAGGCCAAAGGCATAAGCACCATTTCTGCTGGTTTGTTTTACCCTGTTCCTTTGCCAAATTAAAAATGTGTGCTATGGGTCACAGACAGCCTGCAAATCTAGCATGCTACTGGGTGAACTGGCCTCCAGTGAGTGCCCTACTATGCTGGGTCATCAGCAATATGTTTAGAGAAGGAAGAAAGCATATTTTTTACATCTATTGTTAATCTAAAAAGTACTCAGGGCCATTTGCATTCATTTTAGGACTGAACCATTGCACTTGGTATGCATATCAGTGAACTGGGCTATATATAACCTCCCTTTCAACCTTTGCATGCAGCTGCACAGCTGCCTGCAAGGCAAGGTAACTCTCCTTTCATAAATACTTACCTGCCCCAATCAGCAGTTGACTGAGATGAGGTGAAAGCCCTCTGAAGGAAAATAACTGCCAAGGAGATGGTATCTGGTATCCCCCAAGCTAAGCTTTGGGCTGGTTGGATTAGTCCTGTCCTTGTCCCATGAAAATGAAGGGCCAACTTCCAGATCCTATTGGTCCATCCAATTGGTTTGGAAAAGACTCCTCCTGCTGTAAGGTTGCAAAAATCAGGATTGGGCCAGAGTTAACACAGCTCAGCTTAAAATCATATCCCCCAGTTACATCCTGTTATTGCAGTCTCAGGGTTGAGAACAGAGTGAAAACTCCCAGGGTGCTGTGACCTAGGTGCAGGCTGATAATCTTGTGTAACAAGACAGCCTGTAGCAAAATTGCAACAGGAGACATGGTCC
>PVJN01026111.1:0-29441 GCA_004026805.1 Lasiurus borealis
TTCTTAGGTAGTTTTCAGGTGGGTTAGTATAAGTCATGTTCCTCTGGGTTAACTCTGGCTGGGCAGAACTGGGCAGTAGAGTGGGAAGGGCAAAGTGGTACTTTTAGCTGGTAGAGCTTTGTCATTTTGAAAGTTTCTAAGCTAATGAGTTTGGAGCAGGGAGAAAGAATAATCCTGGTTTAAACATTACGTTTCCTTCGAAGTTCCTAATGTCAGTTATCTGAAGAGTTGAGAAACTTGCAGAATCCAGAATAACATTTTGTCCCTATTGGTATAGCTTCTTGATTCTTTCCTTAAAGTACTAATTTCTAAGAAAAAAAGGATTATTCTAGGTGGAGGATATGGAAATGGCTTGATGGGGTAAACATAAATCAAATAGCTTCCTTAGCTTATTATAAATTTTAGTTCAACATTTATTACATAACAGTTCAGCCAAGTACTTGTCAGATATTTCCTTGAGTAGTACTCTTTGGCCCAATAATTAACTCTCAACTTAGTTAGAAGGCTTTTGGGGAACATTTCCCCCCAATAGTATCACTTTGGTTAAGTGGTTATTAGGAGAAAAAATTTTTGTTTGTGTCTTTGTATTCGTATATATGTGTGTGTATGTATATATGTATATATTCACAGAGACACACACACACACACATACATGCACATTTCACAGTAGAAGAAAGGATGTGATTGATGGGCACTGAGGTGCAAGGAGCAGTGGCCCAGCAGAGGCCTGGACCCCCACAACCGGTTGCTCTCACTGCACACCTTGGCTCCTGTGTTTCTGCGGTTCTGTTTTGGGACACTCTTGGCCTGGCAAGCGCCCTATTATCTGGTGTGGTGAAGGTATTCAGTAGAAGTAAAAGTGTAGTCATTGATGAGGTTAAGAATAAAGGATTTTTGAGAAAAGGGTGTTTATCATCCATTGCTTCTGTATGATATTAAGTTGAACTCAAATATAATTTGTTTTTAATTTTTTTTCTTGATAAATTATTGTTGCCAATTGACTCCTCTCATGACTTGCGTGTTCAGTTTCTTTCTCCCTGGTGTCCAGGTGCTGCTTCCTCAAGGAACTAATTAAATATATCAGTCTAACGAGGGGGGTATGAGTCTGTCTGTGTCTGTTACAAACAATAATACAGCAGCATCTGGGCTTTTGGAGGTGAAGGGCACTTCAGAGTTGGTTGCTAGAGCTGATCTCGGCAGGCCACTGACATCTGTGAAAGAAGAAAAGGAGGAGGGTGGTAACAGATGATGCTGGGGGAACCCCTGTTTGACCGCTGGTATGGAGGTGGGAAGACCAGAGTGCTGTTTACAAGAATAAACCAGTGGGGATTTGAGAGTTAGGGGGACCAGCAGGACACTTACTGTGAGTTTCCAAAATGAACCTCGCTTGAGTTCTGGTACAAGGAGTTGGGGGAAAGACTTGATGGGGTAAACATTTCAAATGATTATCCTATGGGAGGAAATTGTAGCTTGTAGTAATGTCAGAGTCTCAGCACTCCCCTTGGGCACCATAGGCCGCTCCAGGGATTTAAAATAGAACGTGCAGAATGCATTGTGTACAACTGGAGAGGTTTTCTAGGGCCAAAGTAGAGCCCTTCTCTTACCCAAAGGACATAGAAGTTTTCATCTCATACTTGTCAGGCAACAGAGTTACATGTATCCAACTCTACGATCTTATACATGAGAACTTAGTCTTGCTGATTACACGTAAAAGGGGTCCATGGAAGTGGAGTGCACATGTTGTCTTTCCTTTTTCAGCTAGAATACTTCTATCTGTGAATTATGGATTGCAGGATTGTAGTTCTTTACATTTTCTAGTAAGATGTACTATTTTTTAAGATCCAAGAGTTACTACTTTCCTTCCCAAAGAGATGATAGTTGTATTTTCAGCATCTTGGTGAATAAATGCATAACAAAAAGCTGCTAAGATTTCAGTAATACTTTTAAATCAATTCGTCTTTAGTAGTCACATCAGAATCGACATCCAGTTGAAACACAGTATTTACTTATTTGAAAGATATATTTCAGAACTTCACTTGCCCAAGTACACATAGCTGGTATGTTGCAGAGCCAGGTCTTTTGACTTCATACATCATTTTTTTATCTCCATAAAACAAAACCCAAAATCCTTTGAGTTTGAGGTTCAAGACCATCACTAATAAAGGTCTTACCCATCTCTTTCAGCCTTCTCTCTGTGTTCCCACAAACCTTAGCTCCCACTTTTGGCAGATCCTGGCCAAGGATTGCAGGTAAGGTGTTTTCTTTTGATGGTTTGCTATTTATATTTACAGTTAAATTGTCTGTGTTCGCACCTCTCTATTCATGTAGTTCTTCCTATCAGGCATGTCCTCTCCCTCCTCCTCTCGCTCCCACCTCTTTGCTCAACTATAAGAGGTCATCTGTTAAAGAAGAAAGAGGATTTGTGAATTTAGGAGAGAAAAAGTTTTGGGCATTTATATAAAAAGAGAAATGACCGGAGATGTTGATAAGTACTTAGCTGAAGAGAGACGGTTGTGATCTGTGGCACATCTGGTCTGCACAAATCTTCATCAGTGCTACGTGGATTGCTGTCGGAACACCAGTGCTCTCTTCATTTACTCCAGGTTCATGCTAAGTTGAGACACTGGGTCTGGGTCTCTTTCTCTCCTCTCCTGCCTCTCTATTGCTTATTTCTTTAGTGGTAAATAACAATTCCTTCTAAAAAAATGGGTGTTCTCACTTGGCTTGACTTGCTTCTTACTGTGTTTGGGGTGGGGAGGGGAGGAAAAGTTCTGGGAACACAAAAAACACACGTACTTATCCCAAGTCTGAGTGGGCACTGTACCCCAGCTACTTGTAAGAGCTGCTCTTTTACGTGCTGTGACTGAGTTGGGAAGAAAGGCAAGTTTGCGCTGGCAGTGAGTAGGGGAGGTCAAGGGATCCACTCATTTGTCCCATTTTATATACCCCAGGTTCTTGGCACGTTCCCTGTGGTCTGTGTTATTTTCCTCTGCACATAATGTAATGTGAAAAATCCCAAGGTAAACATATTTATCTTGCTGTGATTTAAAAAAAAAAAAAAGATTTCTTCTGGCAGGAAGCTCTTACAGAGCTGTGGAAAGAAAAGAAAGTTTGTATTACTGCCACATGACTTAGAATAGCAACAAAATACCTCATGTAAGTTCATCCTGGAGTATGTGTGAGATAGGCGCTTATGGCTAGAGAGGGAACAGAAAAAAATGGAATGCATGGTATGTGTTGTGTCTTATTACTGAAGTTGCATTTACAAATCTCACATTCTACTGGAAGTGGGAAGGGAGCTAACTACCCATCTCTCCTTGCTGGAAGGTAGGACAATCAAGAAGTAGATGCCACTCAAAGTTCAAGGTAGGTTTTCCATGTAGAGTACTGAATGGTTGGCATGGTGATAGGCAAGGGTACTCAGTGAAATTAGTCATGAACTGAGGAAGGTACAGACCTCCTCCATCCTTTTTGCCATGTGTAAGCATGCTAATTTGATCTATATAATTCCCCTAGGCCTAAAAACGTATTTTTTCCTACTGAATGATGCTTCTTTAGTAATTCTGGTAAGTCTTGTTGGGGTAGGGAGAATAAAGAAAAGGAGGAACTATCAAAACTTGATTCTCTTCATCTGATTGGAGAAGGGAAAAGAGCTTAGAGGTTTTTTACTCTGGCATAACTTGGGACTCAGGTAGTAAGTGTAGTAGATTGGATGGCAAGACTTATTTCCTCTACTTTTTTTAGGGCATTTATTTTGTATGAAGGAGTAAAATTTATTTTCCTAACAGTAACCTAACCACCTGAGATAATTTAGATTTAGTCCTATCCTTTATATAATAAAGAGCTAATGTGCTAATTAGACCAGACGCAGAATGACTAGAGGGTGGGGGGTGGTGCTGCCAGGGCTGTGAGGGCATTCTCTTGCACGAATTTCATGCATCAGGCCTCTAGTACAGAATATGTCTACAGGTCAGACTGCTTGATTATTCACCAGCTGCTTCTTGGAAATTGGCATAACTTACTAGTATGTTTGGCAGGTCCTCACCAAGGATCACAGGTAGAGTCACTTTTCTCTTGATGGTTTGTAGGTAAAGAGTTGGACTAAGGGAGTGTTAGGTCCTGTTTCTAGAAATGTGAGGAGGCGGTCTCAGAATGGGGTGAGAAATGAAGGAGTTGAGACTATAGTAGATAATTACTGAGGGCACAGGGTGTTAGTGAGGAGGACTTGTATTGATTCCTGCGAACCAGGGCAACATTTCACCTCCTTGTACCCATTTTCCTGATGAGTAATCAGGAATCTTTGCCTGAAAGGGTGGTAGGGATGAGAATTGCTGTGTAAAGCCTAGCCCATCATGCAGATTCTTCAAACAAATTTATTAAGAACTTATATGTGCCTGGCACCTTTTTTGTTTGTTTGTTTTGTTAGGATAAACAAGACAGTCCCAGCATTTATAGAGCTTACACTCTGGTGACAACCAAGTGGTGGTTATTTATTGATTTGAGGAATACCTAAATGAAATGGAATTAGAATGCCAAGGACAGACAAAACCCTGCATCTGCTTTATGCAAAAATGTAATGGCAAGTTCATCTATTAGGGAAACCTTGATTCCTGTAGAAGTGCTGAATATTCTCAACCTGCCATCAGCCTTTGCTGAGGAGCTGCACTGTTCAAACCTCACCTCCGGACCAAGTCTGTCTTTTCCCTTATTCATTTTCACATGATGGCCTCAGCGTATAGCCCTCTGTTAGTGAGTAAGGCAGCTGTATTTAATGGCCTCTCCCATAGGCCTTTCCTAACAAGTCTGACCTCCTACCCTAAGGAGAGTCTGATTCACCCATGTTTCCTAGTTAGTCCCTTTGGGTTAGTTTTGCTCTCATTGGTTCGATGTTTTCCTGTGGACAGTGAGGGGTTGCCGAGCATTTCCCTTCCCCATTTGGCTTCCTTTTCATCCTCTGGGTCATAACAAAGATGTCCTTGCTTGGGGTGTTTAAACTTCCTCTGAACATACCTTGAAGGACCATCAGGCTGGTGGTCAGCATCACCCAGACCTCTTGCAGGACGCTGGGACTGAGAGGACCGTTACTGTGGAGAGGGCCATTACTGTGGCTGGACTCCTGCTGTCCTGTTAGTTTTAGTCCCATCACTGTGTAGTTCCCTGTCTCTGGTTCAAAAGAAAATTGGGATCAGGGAAGGATTTCAGAAATCATCAAAACATCCTTTTGCATCATCTCAACATCTTTTGGTCTCCAAGTATCTTAGCATAATTCATTGCTCAGATAAGTTTTTTAAAAAACATTTGTGAGTGGTGGTGGTGGTGATGATGATGTACATTAGCATCAGTAAGTAAATATGGAATCTATTGTTTGTCACACTGGGAATACAAATAAGCCTGCCTTGAAGGAACTCTACATTCATACCAGAGAGATAGTTAAAATAGCTTAATCACCTTGGACTTGGTCTCATCTAAAAGCTAGCTGTGGGTGAGTTTAAGCAGTTCAGCTTAAGTTAAAATCTGGGCTTTGGAATAGAACTGGATTTTTATCCCTCAGTTATTACTAGCTGAGTGAATTTACACAAATTGCCTGTGAGCCTGAATTGCCACATGACAAGAATAGTGGCTTTTGCAAAAGAACAGGAAGATAAATGAAGTATCACTTAGCACAATGCCTAGCACAGGAAGCACCCAGTGATTGGTACACGTTGTTTATTGATACTGTTGCCTATCTGGCCTCATTTCATCTTCCAGAAGAAACCTTATTTCCACACTTGGGGAGTATCCACATGTGCGACGGTGGTACTTCTGTATTAGAACATGAATGCTAGGTTACAAGGAACAATGACTTTGTTGTACCCCCATTCTGTTCTCTAAGACTTGTGCCTGGGCTGTCCAATACTTGTTTAATGAAAGGAGGTTCCACTAGTGAGTGAAGTTAACTGGAACAGTACTAAATAGTAGTGCTAGGTTAAAGTAATTTAGGTTTTGTATCATAGACAATGAAAAACCATTAAAACAAGATAGTGTTACATCATGTACAAACTAGAGGCCTGGTGCACAAAATTCGTGCACTCTTGCGGGGGTGGGGGCGGGTCACTTCAACTCAGCCTGTGCCCTCTTGCAGTCTGGGAGCCCCTAGGGGATGTCTGATTGCTATGGAGGTGGGAAGAGGCTCCCGCTACCACTGCTGAGCTCACCAGCTGTGAGCCTAGCTTCCCTGTGGGAGCGCACTGACCACCAGGAGGCAGCTCCTACATTGAGCATCTGCCTTATGGTGGTCAGTGTATGTCATAGCGACTGGTCGTTCTGTCAGGCCGAAAGTGGCTCTCCAACATCCCTCAAGGAGTCCTGAATTGCAAGAAGGCACAAGCCAGGCCATGGGACCCCCATCAATGCAGAATCAGGGCTGGGGAGGGATGCAGGAGGTTGGCCAGTCTGGGAGGATCTGCAAGAGGGCTCCAGGGCATGTCCAGCCCATCTCACTCAGTCCTGATTGGCTGGATCCCAGCAGTAAGCTAACCTACCGGTTGGAGTATCTGCCCCCTGGTGGTCAGAGTATGTTATAGCAACTGATCAACTGTTTGCCCCCTGGTGGTCAGTGCATATCATACCAAGTGGTCAAGCAACCTTAGCATATCATTAGCATGTTACGCTTTGATTTATTGAATGGCCTACCAGATGATCAGACACTTAGCCTATTAGGCTTTTATTATATAGAATTAGCATTTTAGATGGTGGGTGGCAGCATGGATTGGAGGCAGAGACCATATTTTAGAGTTGATGGGCCATTTATTAGGCAACAGATCAGTACCAGTCCCTGTGGTTGGTGGGGGATAAAGATGAGTAAGGCAGTTGGATCCCAAGGGGCTCACCAGTTAGGAGGCTATTGGGATTTTTAAGTGAGATTATGACCTGGAGAACACTGAAAACTAAGGAATGAATGTGGGAAAGAGCCAGTAGTACTTAGTAACTGGATGGGGGAAGGGAGTAAATGGATGCGGGAAGGGGAGAAGGAGGGACCAAGGTTTAAACAAAAGTATGGACAGAAATACAGTCTCAGGAGGAAGGGTTTGAGTTTGAGGAGATGGTAGGGCATTCAGGAGCTGAAATCCAGTTGTCAGTGGAAATGTTAAACTGGAATTTAGGGAAGAGTTGAGAGCTGGAGAAGTTGATTTGTGGGTCAGCTGCAGGGAGGGGCAGGTAAGAGGGTGGATGAGAACTTGGGGGAGAGAGAGTGTGAAAACATGGAGGAGGAATGAGGCTTGGGGAATGAATTCCCATGTTTGAGCGGAGGAAATATAAATATAGAAGGAAAGCAAAGAAATCAGAAAGGTAGAAAAAACTGGGAGAGCACAGCCACTGAAGTCAGTGGAGATGGGAGTTGATAGGGAGAGTGGACGTGCTGAGTGCTGTAGCTAGGTCTAAGGAAGACATAACAGGAAGCCAGGAAGGGAAATACAACTCAGCCTAGACTGAAGTAGAAGATTTGGATTGACCACTAATCATAGAAGAGGATGTAAACCTTTGTTAAAAAGCTCTGAGCCAGGTTTCTGGTTTGGGTGGGTGTGTTATTTATAACTAGTTTTCTTAAAGTTAAAAAGTA
Organism: Lasiurus borealis; assembly: GCA_004026805.1. Classification (NCBI taxonomy): domain Eukaryota; kingdom Metazoa; phylum Chordata; class Mammalia; order Chiroptera; family Vespertilionidae; genus Lasiurus; species Lasiurus borealis. Next base: position 7,601 of record PVJN01026111.1, read on the forward strand.
ATTATTTGAAAGTTCATAAAGAATATAGCAGTTCCCTGCTATCCTCCTTAGGCTTATTTCCCAAAGACCATCACTCCCAATTCTTTGAAATGTTTCACCGTATTTCTAAATAATATGCTCATGTTGACACTTTTTGATGATTAAGTTTAGATATTACCTATTGACTTTGATTGAAGATGAAGATTTAAATCTGTCACAGGCCTCCCGAGAGCTGATCTACCAATTCTATTTGTCCTGTAAAGTTTCCTTCCAGAACCCTCTTTCCCTTGCTCTCAGCTGGACTAATTGCTCTTTTGGGTCTGTTTCATTCTAGAATTTCTTTATCCTCTTTTCTGTTAGGTTCCTTGTTACTAGGATCCCATTTTACCCACTCTACTGATTCACTTTCTAGTTTTCCTGAAGCACATTCTCTGGTAGCTTCTTAATAAAGATCACATAGAAGACAAGTTTTGAGCTATTGCTTGTCTGACAGCATCTTTATTCCTTCCTCACATTTAATTGGTGGCTTGGTTGGGCATAGAATTCTAGGTAGAATAGAATTTTCTCTCTGCAAGGCTTGCCCCTTTGGGCATGTAGGAACTGAGTTGCTTTCTGCTGGGCAGATGAGGAAGCTGTAGGTACATCTGAGGCTGGAGTGGTCATATTCAACCTGTGCCAAAGTAGTAACAGCAGGGAGCAGAGTGGAGATCTGTAGGGATGAGAGGCTTTGCTGCCCCAGTGAGATCGAGGCAGGAACTTGGCTTCTGCTGGCTTTCTGGTTTCTGGAAATGAACTCATGAAGACCGACTATACTTCTTGCTTTATTGTCTCTCCACCTTCTCCCTCCCCAATTTATTGCAGCTTAAATGGGTTTCTGTTTCTTCCAACTAAATGGTCTTTAAGGCAATCATCCATTTTTATCTCAAACCTCTGTCCCAGCCTAAAGGCTCAGTGCCAGCATTTAGATATTACAGCCACATCTCAGAGAGAGCTCCATTGGGAAGTGGGAGGCCTACATCCTTCTGCATTTACTGGCCCTGGTCAGTGAGTAGCATAGGACAAGTTGCTTTTACCTACTGGTGATTCAATCTCAGTGTCAATAAAAATAGAATGGCTACCTCAGTAAGATTTTTTGAAATTGAAGACAAAATGAACTTACCTTCTTAGGAGAGCAGCATTGGCCAGTGGGGGAGAGAGAGAAGGATTGGTAATGGGAAGGACTCTTAAGGAGACTGCCTGGTCAGGACCTGAAATACCTATTGTCCCCAGCTGTTGATCCTGCTAGGGCCCCGCCTGTGGTTTTAGGGGTGTTAGGAGCTCACCTGTGACTGAAACAGAGAAAAAATGACCTTGAAGGAGGATTTCTGGTTTCTGGCTTTTGGCACAACACTGGTAGGTCCCAATGGCCAATGGTGTGGTTTCATTTATGGTGAACACCAACTGAGATGATCTTTCACTGATATCATCCGTCTCAGGAGAGCGTTTCAGTCTCAGTTGCTCCAAGCTGGTCTCAGGAGAACAGTCTGAAGGCCTATCCTTGCACAAAAACACTATGGCCCCCTCAGCCTCTTCGTTCTTATGCCACAAGGTACAGATTAAGCTTAGTTGCCTTCCTTGCTGGGAAGCTGAACTGAGGATGTGCATACATCCTAAAATGGAAAGGGAAGAATTAGCCTTGGGAGGCTGGGAATACATGGTAAATGAAGTTCACTTTATCCTATGTAATAAAGAGGTAATATATGCAAATTGACCAGCACTCCAACACGCAAATGGCCACCCCATGTGGACACAAGATGCCCAGCAGGGGAGGGCAGTTGTGGGCGATCAGGCCTGCAGGGGAGGGCAGTTAGGGGCAACCAGGCTGGCAAGGGAGGGCAGTTAGGAGTAACTAGGCCATCGGGGCATTGGGGAATGGTTAGGGGGTGATCAGGCTGACAGAAGCGGTTAGGGGCAATTTGGGAGGCATCAGTCCTGGATTGTGAGAGGGATCCCAGATTGGAGAGGGTGTAGGCTGGGCTGAGGGACCCCCCACCCCCATGCACAAATTTTGTGCACCAGGCCTCTAGTTTCTAAATGTTGAGGCAGAGATGGGGGCTGCCCCAGAGACAATAAATGCCATCATCTTAGAAGAGTTGTCTATGGTTACATCCTTGTCTGATGGAGACCTGCAGTTTCAACTATTCATTTATTGAGGAATGGTTTGCATTTGATTTTTACTGTCCATCTGGAACCTAAAGACCTTTAACTTAAAGTGCTTGTTTAATGTACCTCATCCTTGATAATAGTCCTAGAGACAGGTGGTGTTCCCATTTTATAGATTAACAAATACGAAACACAGAGTGGTTAAATGGGTTTTCAGAGTTGGCAAATGTGGTACCTGAATTTCATGAATTTAAGAGTTTATGAGCCTGTAGGAACCTCAGAGGGAGGGCCAGTTTACCAAGCTCTTTGCAACACACAGCACAGATCCAATGTCTGATGGGTGCATGCTTGGGTTCTAACAAAGAAAAAAAACTATGCCTGTCACCCTTGCATTAGCATCAAGGGTCCTTTCTTCCTCATTAGGGAAAAACCATGGGGTCCATCCCCCTGAGGAGCTCAGGATTCCCCCGGTGGCTGCTCTGCTCTGGGCTTTGGGATGGACTGTCCTCACCGCCAAGCTGGATGTCCACAATTGGCAGCAGAGTGGCCAGGGTGAAGAAGACTGTGCCAGGTGCCATCAGCGTCCTACAGGTTGTCAGCAGCTCAGGGACTCGAAGCAAGTGGCTCTGCTAATGTTCTTGGCCTCGCTTTCCTCAAAGCACAGAGGGAGCTCTGATAAGGCCGTTCAGGGTCCACAACCCCTCTCTGGTCAAGGTCCTGGCTTCTGTCGCCTCAACTCTGGTGGAGGAGAGAGACATGAAAAGCTGTATTTTCAGATTTTTAAAAAATGTTAAATTGCATTTCTGGGTCAAAGAATATGAACATTAAAATGTCTACATATTATCAAATTCCTTTCTAAAAAGTACTTGAGATTCAAATGTTCAACAATAATACAATGTTACCTCGAGATACGAGTTTAATTCGTTCCATAATCTTGAGTCATGGAAAACTATGAGTCGCTCAAGTCACGGTAAACTGGGGTGTCGTGTGCAGCCGGCAGCCGGCTGATCCGCGCGATTACTCCTATCTCAACTGTTGCTCGTATTTCAAAGCAAAAATAGCTCGTATCTCAAAAAGCTCATATGTTAGGGCACTCTTATCTCGAGGTACCACTGTATTTGAAAATCTTTATATGCTTGCCAGCACTAGACATGATATCTTTTACATTTTGCCAATGTGAGGGATGAAAATTTAGGTTTTATTTGGCATTTCCATGACTGGTGAGGGTGATGATCTCATCAGATGTTTATTGGTCATTAATGTTTCCTTCTGTATTAATTGCTTGTTTATAGTATTAGCATTTTTTAAAATTCAACTTTTAGAAATTTTTTCTGTATTAGGGATATTAACTTAGCCATTTTAAAATTTAATTTAAATTTTAATATATTTTTATTGATTTCAGAGAGGAAGGGCGAGGGAGAGATAGATGCATCAATAATGAGAGAGAATTATTGATTGGCTGCCGCCTTACATGCCCCACACTGGGGATTGTGCCTGCAACCCCGACATGTGCCATGACCAAGAATCGAACCATAACTCCTGGTTCATTGGTTGACCATTTTTTTAAACAAATATTTCTTCACAATGTGTTGTCTCTTGACTTTTTTTTTTTCCCATAGGAAAAATTTATATTTTTCTCTTTTTAAAAAAAATCATCTATGTTTTTGGTGTTCAAGTTTCCCTCAGGCTCAGGTTACAGTTTTCTTCATTTATACACACACACACACACACACACACACACACACACACACACACACATCTCTGGGAATAGCCCGCAACCTGATGGGGAATTGAACCATAAACTTTCAATGCACAGACCAGTGCTCAGGCATCTGAGCCACACTGGCCAGGGCTCTTCCAATATTTTTTATTGTTTTACCTTTTATGTTTATGTCTTCTAATCCTAGCTAAGAAAATTTTATTGCCATATTAAGACAAACTGAATAAAATCCAAGATCAAGAAAATACCTGAATTTTCATCAGTAGGAAAATGCGTGAATAAATTTTTACTCATCTGTATAGTAGAATATTATTAAAAATGAGTTCTATTTTTTTTTATTATTATTATTTTTTTTAAATATATTTTATTGATTTTTTACAGAGAGGAAGGAGAGGGATAGAGAGTCAGAAACATCGATGAGAGACATCAATCAGCCGCCCCCTGCACGCCCCCCACTGAGGATGTGCCCGCAACCAGGATACATGCCCTTGACCGGAATCGAACCCGGGACCTTTCAGTCCCCAGGCTGACGCTCTATCCACTGAGCCAAACCGGTTTCGGCGAGTTCTATTTTTTTTTATGAACCTGAAGGCATAAGTGCCCATAATAATACCATTATGTCAAAAAAGACATTTCTGAGCTATGTATATAGAAAAATACATTTTTATTTTTAAAAATCCTCTAGATATTTTAAATATATATTTAAATACTTTTATAGATAAGTACATTCACGGGGTTCAAGTTTCAGAGAGGGATATGCAGTTAAAAGTTTCCTGGCAGCTCCCACCCCCGAGTGACCTACTATCCTTCCCCACAGCCACCAGTGTTGCCTGATTTTGTGGCTCCATCTACAGATATCCTGTGCATATGTAAACAGTCCCATATGACCCCCCACCCTTTAAAAAGCAAATAATAAGGAAGAATTATGGCATACAATACACTGTCCTATAGTTGGCTTTTTTTCACTTGCCAATATTTTCTGGAGACCATTCCATATCAGTACATGAAAATTGCTGCACAGTAGTCTTAATTATGAAAATTTATTGCTCTAGATTCTTGTTAGTGAGCCTTTTGGTTATTTCCAATCTCTTACAAACCCTACTGCAGTGAATAACCATGTACATACATCATCTGGAAGTGGCATTGCTTACCCAAGGGCATGTGCATTTCCTGTTGTGAACGATGCTGCCTTGTTGTCCTCCAGAGGCTGCATTCCAGCGCCTCCTCACCAGCAGCCCAGATAGTGGGTCCTGGGGTGCTCATGATTGGTTTGTAGGAGTGCTTCTGTATTCAAAAATTAGTTCTTCGTGATGGGAGGTAGAAATACTTTTCTAGTTTGTCATTTGTTTTTTCTATGAACTTTGTTTCTATATCATTAAACTGATCACTCTGTTCTTTTACTTTGATGGCTTTCAGATTTTGTGACATGCTATACAGGCCTTCTATCCCAAAATGGAAATACTCTCCTATGGTTTCTTCCAGTACTTTTATTTCTTCATATCTTACATTAACATTTTTGGTCTTTATGGAATTCATTTTGGTGGAAAATATGAGGTACAGACCTAATGTAAATTTTTTCAAGCTAACCACCAGTGAAATGATTCCAGTACCTTCATTTGAGTAAAACTTCTTTTCATCATTCACTTGAGATGTATTGTCATATACACTTGTGTACACATGCCTATTTCTTTACATTTGTTGAGTTTGTATACATGCCTGACAAATGTTAGTAGATTTATATTTTAATTATAAAATAATGTATAGACTTGATAATATTTTATTTTAAAATGTTTAATCATTTTTTTGTAGATTTAGAATGATTGACACCCCAAAATATGTCCATTTGGAATATTGATTATTTTAGGCTGGTGAATTCTAAGGGAAATCTCCATTTGTAAAGGCGTTTCCTTCACTGGACCAAGCCTCCCTTCACTACTGTGGAGAAGGCTTGCATTTAAATCTGTAAACAATCTAAACTTTGTTTACTGTGCTTTTCCATAATGGACTCTAACCCAGCATCATCTTCTGTCTTCAGCTGAAGGTGGTATTACAGATGCTGCTTGCACCACTTGGGGGAAGTTACTCAGTGTTCCTGGGCCTATCCCCTGTATCCAGAAGTTGAGCATATCATTAAACTTAATTTGTTTCCCCCTGCTAATCTGTCTTGTGTTCATTTGGTTATGAGACCACCAGCCAGAAGAACCATGAAGGATAGAGGATGAAATTTCCTCCTTGACAGTTGTATACAGGGTAGGGCAAAAGTAGGTTTACAGTCATGAGTAGACAAAACAGTTTGTTGTTATTTATTAATTATTGTGTTATTTTCCACATGAACAACACTATGCCAACTTTTGCCCCACCCTATATGTTTATAGATGACAGAGGATGGAATACAAAGGTATATGGCAAATTGTTTATATTTTTACCCTCAGAGGTGTGTTTTGAGGGAAGTGTGAAAACCTACTAATTTTCATTATACCAGTAGAGGCTTGGTGCATGAAATTCATGTACTGGAGGTGGGGGGGCAGGGTACCTCTTGCAGTCCAGGACCTCTCGCTCTTAACCACCTGGCTTGCTACTCCTTAGTGCTGCCACAGAGGCAGGAGAGGTCTCACCTCTGCCACTGCATTCGCCAACTGTGAGCCCAGCTTCTGGCTGGGTGGCATTCCCCCTGTGGGAACGCACTGACCACCAGGAGGCAGCTCTTGTGTTGAGCGTCTGCCCCCTGGAGGTCAGTGCGCATCATAGAGAGGGGGTGTTCTGGTCCTTTTGCCATAATGGTCACTTAGGCTTTTATTTAGATTGTTATTTGACTTGCTAAGATGAGCTTGTAATACTTTGATAATTAAAAAATTGAATATAGAATATATGTACAGTGGTACCTTGAGATCTGAGTGCCCTAACATACGAGATTTTTGAGATATAAGCTGTAGAGCAAGCGATTTTTGCTTTGAAATACGAGCAACATTTGAGATAGGAGTAATCGCGCGGATCGACGGGCTGCACACGACCCACCAGTTTACCTCGACTTGAGCGTCTCATAGTTTCCCATGCCTCAAGGTTACAGAACGAATTAAACTCGTATCTCGAGGTACCACTATATGTGTATGTATGTATATCTGTACCTACTTATCTTTCTGTCTACACACACAACACATTTGGAAATGTCAAAATGTAAGATATTCACCTTGAGAATGGTATAGGGAGTTTAACAGTTTTTTTGTTTTATATACTACATAGTTTTACAATGAAAGTCTTAAGAAAAAAACGTAGTCAAACTAATCTGAGGTTAAAACTTAAAATGTGTTTGTGGGATTAACAAAAAGGACAAAATTAAAATGCTGGATGATAGCATGTAAAAGGAATCTAGAATACAGTCAGAATTAAAGCTCTAAGGTTATGACCCTTTAAAACTGGATCATAACCTTGGAGGCATTAAAGACTTTCAAAGAGGTATGTGGGCACAATTAGTTAAATGAATTAATTTTCAGATCCTTAATTTACAGTTGTATTTCTTCCTAAAATGGATTTGCATGAGAAGATACCTGTGTGGAGGCCTCTTGCTAATTCTCCTTTCCCACCTTCACTTTCCTACCTTAGAAGCGAAAGGCAAGATCCCTCACTCATCCTGGCTCTTCTCTGGGACATTGTCATGGGGTATAAAGACCATCAGGGAACCCCAGGGATGATTTGAATTACCAAGCCTAATTGAAGGTAAAAAATCCATTTGTAAATCAAGTGGTTTTGAATTCTTTGTTTTTAACAAATGGAATTGTTAGCCAGGGATAGACGGGAATTTCCCCCCAGTGTCCATTTCCCTTCTGCCTCCCCTTTTTGAGAAACCCTCCTGCCCACCTCTACCGTGTTTTAGCAGAGGACATGCCTGCCTGCCTGGAGATATTTCCCAACCTCATTTATGATGAAGTGTACCTATGTGGCTAAGTTCTTGTCAATGCAAATTCAAGTACAGTGGTACCTCGAGATACGAGTTTAATTCGTTCCATAACCTTGAGGCGTGGGAAACTATGAGACGCTCGAGCCTGTAAACTGGTGGATCGTGTGCAGCCAGCTGATCCGCGAGATTACTCGTATCTCAAATGTTGCTCGTATTTCAAAGCAAAAATTGCTCGCTGTTAGGGCACTCGTGTCTCGAGGTACCACTGTAAAAGGAAGCGGTACTGATATCATTGTCATTAACCTAGTTATTAATAGAGCAAAAGTCAATATTCTGATCAAATCTTATATTCATTCCCACTAAAATCCCACGTGAAATGGCAATGTATGAACGAACATTAGTCAACATAATAGAGAAGTATATACCTCAAAATTCTAGCATCATTTAATGATAAAATATAAGGTCATTTCTATTAATACAAGGAGCCAGGTAAAGAGGCTTCCTACTATCTCTGTTATCTTGCAGTGTTCTGGTAATACCAGTCATTGCATTTAGACAAGAGGGTAAAGTGAAGCATATAAATATTGGAACTCGAGGCAAAATTACTATTACTTACCTTACCTAATAATAGAGAAACATATAAATTGACCATACCTCTGCTATGCCCACAGCCAATGAGAGTGAGTATTCAAATTAACCCAACAAAGATGGTGGTTAATTTGCATACATACCTGGGTCCCAGGAACCTCCTTGGCACCCAGGTCACTCCCAGCCAGCCATTGGAGTGGGGAAGGGGCTGAGCCTGTGACCAAACGCAGACCATCCGGAAGTCAGTGCTGCATTGCCCAGCTGCAGCCTGGCCACCCAGCACTACTGTCCAGGTGGCTGAGACCCAGGAAATGAGTCAGGGTCTGATCTTTAGCCTCAGTGGAAGTTGTTGATCCATGTACTTACCTCTCTTTCTTTCCCTCTTTCTTTCTGATCTTTGCCAGCAGCCAGGCTTTTCTTTCTCTCTTGGCCTCTGCAGGGGCTGCTGTTAAGCCCCACCTCTGGTCAGGCCCAGAGATAAGCCTGGAGATGCTGACTGGCATAGGAAACGACCAATAAGAACGAACCAAAGGTGGGTGGTGTGGGGAACCAATAGCTGCCTAGAAGGCAGAGCTTCTGATGCTGACTGGCATAGGAACTGGTCAGTGAGAACCAAATCTGGGTGCTGTGGGGAGCCAATGGCTGCCTAGGAGGCGGAGCTTTTGGCACTGTCTGGCATAGGAACCACATGATGAAAACCAAATCTGGGTGAACTGTGAGGAGCCATTGGCTGCCTAGGAGATGGAGCTTTTGATGCTGGCATAGGAACCAACCAATCAGAACCAAATTGGCCAGCAGAGGAGGGCAGTTGGGGATGACATCAGGCCTGCCAGAGAGGGCAATTAGGCGTGATCATGCTGGCAGGCAGAGGCAGTTAGGGGCAGGCAGGTGAGCAGTTAGGAGCTAGTGATCCAGATTGTCAGACATCCTGCAAGAGGTACCTAATTGGAGAGGATGTAGGCTGAGATGAGGGAAGCCCCCTTCTGTGCATGAATTTCCTGCACTGGGACTCTAGTACATGAGGAAAACCCGATTTACACCTGGAAAACCCAAGAGAATTAAGAATATTAGATGAAAGGTAGAATATATGAATAGACAGTACACAAAGAAGGAAATGCAATGAAAAGTTGTTTAGTCTTGCTGGTCAAATTTTTTAAAATTCAGAGTACAGATTATTATCCAATAGGTGAACAAAAATAAAAAAGATTGATAAATCCAATTCTAGTAAGGGTCTGAGGAAATAGGCACAGTCATTTACTCTGAATGAAAATGTACTCTGGATGGAGAAACCAAGATGGTGGTATAGGTGGACACCTAACCTGCTGCCTCTCACAACAATTTCAAAACTACAACTAAAAGACAGAATGGACATCATCCAGAACCACAGGAAAGCTGACTGAGTGGAAATTCTACAACCAGAAGTAAAGAAAGGGGCTCACAAAGACTCAGAGGAGTTATAAAAAGCTGAGGTACAGAAACACACGTGTGGAGAAGACAGGTGGTGGAGGGTCTGGCTGGCTTCCTATAGCGGGAGGGAAATGGAAAGTCCCGACTGCACTGAACCCCAGTTCTGGGCAAAACTCATACAGGGGGAGTCTGGACTGCCGTGAAAAGGGAAAAGTGCACAGAAACGGGAGCCATGAAAAGGCAGAGGACTGGAGGCGCACGCAAAGAGGGCTGCCTGCTGATTGTGCCCCGGGCTTTCTCTAGCGGGAGGAAAACAGAACCTACCAACTGCACTGAAATCCAGGTCCGACTTCACTGAACCCTAGTTTTGAGCGAGACCGAGGGGACCCAGATTCATACGGGTCCCCAGAGCACACGGAAACTCAGGGGAGCCAGAAAGACAGAGGTCTGTAGGTGCGCGTGCCTGCACACAAAAAGGGCTGCAGAGATTACCGAGGGGCACTAAGACCCAGATGTTGCAGTGTAGGGTAGAGCTGGTGGGAGGCCAAGGCTGTCTGCTCAACCCTGAGACTCCACCACATCCAAGCCCAGCACAGAGGCTGTTGCAATCTTGCAAGTCTTAAGACTGAGTCCAGCACAGAAGTTCTCCAGTCGTAGACACAGCTGATCCTCACAACCAATTGGCTTGGAGGTCAATTCCCCCAGTGATACCAACAACAATCAAGACTTAAATACAACAAGACTGTACACACAGTCCACAAAGAGTGTCCAAGAGTGTCCACCTCAGGTAACTGGGGAGGCGGAGCTACTAGGCCATATAGGACACTAGCACACAAAGCTACTCTACCAACTCAGGGAAGCAGCGAAATGTGAAGACAAAGCAACAGATCACAAACAAAAGAAATGGAGGAAAACGAACAACTGGATAAAGAGTTCAAAATCACGGTTATAAGGTTTTTTTAAGAATTTCCTAGAAGAGATGGATAAATTTAGTGATACCCAAGAGGAGGTGAAAAAGGACCAACTAGAAATTAAACATACACTGACTGAAAAAATATTATACAGAGACCTAACAGCAGACTAGAGGAACACAAGAATCAAGTCAAAGATTTGAAATACAAAGAAGTAGGAAACACTCAACTGGAAAAGAAAAAATCCAAAAATGTGAAGATAGTGTAAGGAGCCTCTGGGACAACTTCAAGTGTACCAACATCAGAATTATGGGGGTGCCAGAAGAAGAGAGAGAGCAAGATACTGAAAACTTATTTGAACAAATAATGATTAAAAACTTCCCCTACCTGATGAAAGAAATAGACTTACAAGTCCAGGAAGCACACAGAACCCCAAACAAAAGGAATCCAAAGAGGACCACACCAAGACACATCATAATTAAAATGCCAAGAGCAAAAGACAAAGAGAATATTAAAAGCAGCAAGAGAAAAACATTAATTACCTACATGGGAGCACCCATATGATTGTCAGCTGATTTCTCAACTGAAACTATGCAGGCCTGACAGAAATGGCAAGAAATATTCAAAGTGATGAATAGCAGGAACCTACAACCAAGATTACACTACCCAGCAAAGCTATAGTTCAGAATTGAAGGGCAGATAAAAAGCTTCACAGATAAGAAAAAACTGAAGGAGTTCATCAGCACCAAACCTGTATTATATGAAATGCTAAAAGGTATTTTTTAAGAAGAGGAGGAAGAAGAAAAAGGTAAAGATGAAAATTATGAACAACAAATACACATCTATCAAGTTTATCTAAAAATCAAGTGAATTGACAATCTGATGAACGGAATAAACTGGTGAATATAATAGAATCAGGGGCATAGAAAGGGAGTGGATTGATAATTCTCAGGGGGAAAGGGATGAAGGGGATACACGGAGAGACTGGACAAAAGTCATACACCTATGGATGAGGACAGTGCGGAGGAGATAAGGGCAGACAGAGGAGTGGGAGCTGGGTGGAGGGGAGCTATGCAGGGGGGAAAGAGGAACAATTGTAATCTGAACAATAAAGATTTATTTAAAAAAAGAAAGAAATGTACCCTGGCCCTTTGAATCTATGTTACAGAAATAAAAGCAGGAGTGTGCCAAAGTATGGATATGAGGATATTCACTGCAGCTGTGATTATAATACCAAAAATTAGAAAAAGGTTTAGTCCCATTGATTAGAGAATGGTTGCATGAATTACGGCATATCCATAGTATTAATTATCATGTAAGTGCAACTTACATAATATAATGTATGAACAAAAATGAAATTTCATAAGGTACCTATAATAATAAAAGCATAATATGCTAATTAGTCCAGACAGCAGAACCACTTCTGGTCATCCTTCTGGATGACCTTCTGGAAGAAGCTGAGGCTGCCAGGGCCGAGCCCCTTGCACAAATTTTGTGCATTGGGCCTCTAGTTCACTTATAAAACGAATACATAAAATTATTTTTCCTAAATACAATTGATAGAAAATATGATAGAAGGAAAAATCCCACACATTATAGCAACAACAACCAAATACACATAAAATGCCCCAAGAATTTAAAATGGGTTTAAAATGTAACAAGATTGCTACATGGGACTGTAGGGTAAACAATATAAAGTGCTATTAAGGAACATAAAAGAAAATGTAAATGGAGATAATTGCTAATTTTCTCTATATTAACCTATAAATTTGTTACAATCCTAATAAACCCTAGCAGCAGCCCAGTGGTCTGGCCCTCAGTGCTTCTCCCCTAACCCTGACCTCTTGCCCCCCTCCTTGTGGTCACACTTAATGCTGCCCCATGTCTCCACCAGAACATCCTGCTGACTCTGAGGAGAAAGCATTGCAAGTTTAGCGATACGCTTTTGTACTAAGCACGTGTGTGACCAGCTTGAAATCACAGCTAGGATTCCAACTCCCAAGTTATGCGGGTCTTTGAGAGTTTATTTTCCTTTGTCCCCCTTCTCCGCGCCTATCCAAGCCATTCAGGTAGGGTTACAACACGAGGATTGTGATGATGATGAGGCCGCGAGTATACCAAGGAGCTGGCAGGAGAAATTCTGAATGAGGAATCTTGAAAGGCTGCGATATGGCCACGGAGTTAGGCTTTGGCATGTTGTCGGCGCTGGGGACCGGCGCCCATGAATACAGTGCAGACGGAAGGTGGGGAGTGGCGGGGGGATTCCCTTCCAGGCTGGCTCCGCCCTGGCTAGCTGTGAGCCCTGGGGAGTTCAAGTCCCCTCTCCAGGCTCGTTCCAGGCTGAGAGGGGTGGGGGCAGGGGCTGCTTTTAAAAGGAGGGTGGCACACAAGCTGGCCTCCTCTCGGGCGCTGACACAAGGGTGCTTCGGGCTGGAGCTGGGCGTGTAAGTCTGCCCTGGGGGCTGGGACCGGGGAGGACCCTGGGGAAAGGATGCTCCTGGAATCTGTGACCTTGGTGCCCGGCGGACCAGGCGCTGCTGGTTCTGCACTCTGACCGACAGAGGGCGCCGCCTTCCATTGAAGCCGGAGATGCACCTCCACCCCTCCCCACAGTCCATCAGCCCCAAATTTGCAAAGTGATTCCTTGAGCCTCCGGAGGTTTGGGGGGTGAGAGTGGGGTGGGGGGGAAGTTGCGCGGGGGTCGGCCTTGCGCGCGGCCAGCTTGGGAAAACCTAAACTAGTGATGGGGTGTGGGGAGTGCAAGATGAGGTCTGAAGGGTTGATGAGTCCTGGAGAGAAGCCTTATTACTGTTGCAACTCGCCCTCTATGGCCCCAAGAGGTGGGGGGAGGGAAGCCTGGGGACTTCCAGGTCTCCGCTCCCTCGTAAGACGCGGTGAAGCCCTCATCGGCAAGAATGAGGGTGCACATTAGGCTGACATACCTCCCCCTCTGCCCTCCCCGAGGCTAGGCTGGCTGCCCAGGTTGTCTCCTCGCCCCGACCTTTAAAGGGGAGGCACCTGGAGGCCTGAAATCAAGTCCAGCGTTACAGACCTTGCTCAGCCTTCGGTCCACGCGAATGATGTGACGATTAAATGGCGCCTAAAGCTGAGCCGAGATTCCCGCGGAGTGTGCGCTGCTGGTGGGACAGCACTGCGAGGAGGAGGCGCCCAAGCCAGACCAGATTCCGGGGCTGGGAAGTCAGCAACCAGCTGCATAAACACCTGTCTGCACATCTCCCACAAAATTAAAGGCGCCCAGCACCCTAGATAGGGCACCGTTTGTTAGTAACCCTTAGGATCCGGGGGCCCTGGAGCCTTGTCTGCTCTCTCTCAGCACCCTCTTAGCGACCCAGAGCAGGCCTCACCCTGACCTCAAGGTGCCATGGATCCTGTAGGTTGTCTGGTGACGCCTGTGGGTCCTCTTCTCAGAATAACATTTAAAATGAATAAAATAGCCCTCGCCAGCTTGGCTCAGTGGATAGAGCGCCAGGCTGCGGACTGAAGGGTCCCGGTTCAATTCTGGCCACCGGCACATGCCTGGGTTGCGGCTTGATCCCCAGGGGTGTGCGTGCAGGAGGCAACCGATCAACGATTCCCTCTCATCATTGATGTTTCTGTCTCTCTCCTTCTCTCTTCCTCTCTGAAACCAATAAATATATGTTAAATAAATAAATAAAATGAATAAAATAAAAGATAGCAGAGCTGGAAGAATGTGCGAGAGGAGACGGCGCATGCTCCTTCAGACCTGCCAGCAGCCCCAGAAGTGGACATTTCAGAGTGATGGCCATCATGACATCTGAGGGGTCTGTCACAGCTTTTCATGAAGTTTGACCTGTGATTTCTACTGATGGCCAGTTCTGGGGAGGCTTGTTGCCTGTGTTCATCATGGAAGGACAGGCTTTCAAGCAGAAACGAGTGAACATGAAAGTGAATGCTTTCCCCAGATTCACAGATCTCATGAATAAACACACGGCCCCAGGTGAGAAGCTCTGCTGACAGCTTCCTCAGTTTGCAATGAGGGAAACTGAAGTCTCCTGACGCCTACCCAGGTCAGAGGTCTTCCCGATAACGTGCATAACTCTGAGCCTTGGGGAGAACTATCTCTACACCCTATTACTTTCACCCTGGAATTCCCAGGTTTACGTGGCCAAAAACATGACAATGGCCTGAAACCTCCGTGCTTGCATCACCCCCAAAGCACACATCTGGGGAGCCCAGTGCTTTTAAATATAAATAAATAAATAAATAAATAAATAGATTTCAGAGAGGGAGAGAGAGAGATGGAAACATCAATGATGAAAGAGAGTCATTGATCAGCTGCCTCCTACACTCTGGATTGAGCCCAAAACCCGGGCCTGTGCGCTGACCAGGAATCGAATCATGACCTCCTGGTTCACAAATCGATGCTCAACCACTGAGTCATGCCAGCCAAGCATAACTATCTCCTTTTTGTCAATAAGAATGACCTTTGTGATTTGTCCCCCATGAGTTCTGAACAACACAAAGTGGCCAGGAGATTTTAGAGCAGAAGGAAGGATGTTGGCTCCATCAGGTCAGAGACTCCCAGCGCTCACCCCGATTTCCCTCCCATGAACACCCCGTGTGGTTCTTACCCACGTGAGGAAAGTGGCCGAATGCCCGAGTCCCTGACAGAGTGAGCACTCCTCTCTTCCCGCAGCCATGAGGGAGGGCGGGGCCCTGGGGACCCCGTGGAGCCACTGCCCACCCGCTCCCGCTCCGGGCCAGGTCCCTGGGCCTCTTACCTTCGGACAGAAGCACAGAAGCTTTCCTGCTAGGGCTGGTGGCTCTGGTGGGAACAATTGAATGTGCTCTCAGCTCTTGCCTGGTTCTTTGTCTTGTTAAAACCCTCCTCTCACTTCCGGCCTTGCTCTGCTTTCATTACTGATATCTATGATCTTTGAAAACCGCAAAAGGGGTTTTTGTGTTTTTTTAAGCAATCGGGTCTTCCTGCTTCTCTCTTCCATCACCTCTGTGAATTTTTTCTCTCTTCCCTCCTTCTGTGTTTCTCCTTTTCCGTCTTCCTTTCTCTTGTGTTAGAAATAGACAACGAGGGCTGAGAAAACCACCCTTGGAAATTGTCTTGATTTGTCACTAGTTCATGGGGATAAGACGGATAGTGGAGTAACTAGAAGATATGAGGACATTCTGTGCTCTTAAGTACAAAGAAAGGTGCCAAGTCTTTTTTCGAGAGAAGGTTTTGCTTCGGAGTAGGATGTAGAGGGCAGGGCATGATCCAAGGAGGATGGGGAGGCAGGGGCGGGGGTCCTGTATGGAGTGTGAGCGGGGCGTGACTTGTGACCCCCTCACCCATGTCAGCTCTGGCTCCTTGGTAGTTAGTCAGTGGCTGGGAGATGGCGGGACTCTTCCTAGGTTCTAGGACTGTGCCCTTTGGTGGAACAAGTATTGGTTTGGATCTAACTTCACAAGGCCTGGACCGGTTCAGTGCCAGAGCGGACCAGCGCACCGGGGAGCAGACACCTGTCATGCGTGCCCACCAGGGCTGGGTCCCCGGGAGCCTGAGGGCTGCCCTGAGCGGGCTGGGGAGGTGCTCCTGCCTGACCTAGAGCCACTCCCCGCTTGTGTGGAGGGGCCTGCGCTGTGCTTCACTGTGGCCCTTACGCACGGTGCCCAGCCCCCTCCCAGTGCTGTCCGGGGAGGCAGACACCGGGGACATCTGCTCCGCCAAACCGTTCAGCTCCACCAGTGGAATAAGTCAGTTCAGGAGCCGGGAGAGGGACACGCATGTGAGGGAAGGGGCAGGAGGGCTTTCACTCCATTTACACGGCCCTCCCCATCCTGGTCCCGGGGCCAGTCCCCCGCAGGGCGCTGGCCGCATAGACATCAACTGCTAAGCAGGGCCTTCTTGCTGCCCCCAACAGTCACGTACCTGACTCCTCTGTTTCTCTTCGCCCGGGGCTGACTGCCTCCAACATGAAGGGAGCTGAAGCCACAAGCGCTGTCGGGGTGGAGGGTGGGGCCGCTTGAGCACCCGCAGGCCAACGTGTGTTCTCACTTGTGACTGAAAAACTTTCAGTTTTGCAAAGACCTCGGGGCTCGAGGTGGAACCAGAGAGGCTTCTCAGCCTTCGTGCAGCGTCTGTCCATCGCGCAGCAGTTGCAGACATGGTGTCAATGCTGCTTTTGATCCCTCCCCGTTGAGCCTGAGTGTTAGGGACTGTGGTTGGCATGACCTGGCTCTCAGGAGAGCTCGCTTTGTGGACAGAGGCCCCTCCCCAGCGACGAGGCAGAAGGCTCCCAAGGCCTGAGCACCCAGAAGTGAGAGAACCCGAGAGAGGAGAGGAGGACGGGAAGAGGAGAGGGGGCTGCGGTGTGCCAGACACTGTGAGGTCTCAGGGGACAGAGTGACATTTGAGTTGAGCTTTGAAAGAAGGCAGGATTCCAAACGGCCAGGGTGAGCATTTTTCCAATCTAAGAAGAATATGACCACAGGTACAGGGACGCACTGGGCTTTTGGAAAGCAGTGCAGCTACTGACGTGGCTGGGACATAGGGTGCTGGCGGGTGTGCTGGAGGGGCAGCCGCTGGTCCCAAGACCCCCAAATATCCCGGCAGCCGTGGCTGTCTAGGTACCTGAGTCTGATGACAATTTAGAAACAGACATATTGTTCTCAAGATCTGACTGATAAATGTCCCACACTAAAAAGAACTCTGGTTGGATGTCAAATCATATATTAAAAAAAATATTTTTATTGGGTTCAGGGAGGAAGGGAGAGGGAGAGAGAAACATCAATGATGAGAGAGAACCATTGATCGGCTGCCTCCTGCACCCCCCACACGGTTGATCTAGCCCACAACCTGGTCATGTGCCCTGACCGGAATCAAACCGTGACCTCCTGGTTCATAGGTCGATGCTCAACCACTGAGCCTCCTTGGCCGGGCTTACATCCTATTTTTATCTGGCTCTGTGGACCTGTGAGGGCTCATCTGGAAGGACGGGCACAGCTGGTCCATCCTGACAGGTGCAGAGGCTTCTATGCCAGCAGCTCTCACCCCTGAGTGGGCATTGGAATCACTAGTGATTGTTCACACAGATGTTTGCGATCCACTAGGTTCCTGGTGGGGTTTGTATTCCTGACAGCTTCCCTGGTGCTGCCACTTCTGTCATGTGCCTTGCAGAGCCATCTGTGTGCCCCCTCTGTGCCCTCTGCAGTGGTGTGCAGCTCCTCACCCCCCAAAGCACCTCCGTGCTCTCTGTTGAACACCCCCAGGTGTTGACAATTCTCCCCACACCTCAGCTTCCACGCGCTGCTCCTGACTCTGGCGAGGCCCACAGACACGTGTCTGGGTGGCATGGGAGTCAGGCCTCCTCGTCACCGCACTTCCCCACCGACGTGGTCTGGGCAAGGCACTTAGCGTCCCTGTGGACTGGGAAGAACAGCGCACTCACACAGTAGGATGGACGTTCAGAATGAAATGAAAACATATGGGAAGCATGGTGCTTGGCACATAGTAGGGACGGAATCCACGCTGGCTGTCATCGTTGCCCGGCCTTCCTTGTCTGCACAGCCCGTCCTATCTCTGCGGGAAGTGCATCCTTCCGGCTCTCAGCCTCCTCTCCTCCAGCTCCTCTCTGCCGCGCCGTTTCAACTTGCCCTTCATCCTGCCGCTCTTCCGACCAGAATCTGCTGTGTCCAGGTCCCTCGTCGGTGGGACTGGCATCAGCGCAGTGAGTGTTGTGCGTTCCCTGCAGCCAGAGATCACGTGGCCTTTGTGACTGATTCCCACGCCTCACTCACCACGCGGGCTTCCCAGGCCACGTCTGCAGCCGAGAGCTGTCGTTGCCCTTGGGGCCCCCGACATGCTCTCTCCCGCTCCCGCCCCCATGGCTTTTGCTGTGTGTGTGTTTGTGGGTGTTGGTGGGGAAAGCACCTCTGATCCCTGGTTTAGTTTGGGGCGCACGGTGCCTGTGACTGATGGGGCAGTCGTGAGGAAGCACATCACAGGCCGATGGAGGAGAGGGTGGACTACCCTCCCTGCAGGCCTAGACCCCGCCCAGCTCCAGGTGTTTCCCCTGAGGGGTGAGCTGACCTGTGGCTCAGCCAAGAGTTTTCTGGAAGGAAACCAAGCCTCGGGCCAGAGGGCACTTGGAGCAAAGCTGTGTAGGCATTTCCATTCCCACCCCCAGCTGTGGCGCTATGCCCGGGGTCATTGGCAAATCATCTGAGGAAGGAGTCAGGGCGGGTTATTGTGGAGAAGAGGCGCAGCTTCAGGGGTTTGAGTATCAAGATGACAGGGCAGATCTGGGAAGACAGCCTTTCTTTGGCTCAGTTCTCACTTCCTGTCTATAGTGAACGGCTCACAAGGATTATTGACCTCAAGTTCCATTTTCCTTTCTCCCTTGCTTCCTTCCTTCCTTCCTTCCTTCCTTCCTTCCTTCCTTCCTTCCTTCCTTTCTTCCCTTATTATATTTTTATTGATTTCAGAGGGGAAGAGAGAGAGGGAGAGAAACATCAATGATGAGAGAGAATCAATGATTGGCTGCCTCCTGCATGCCCCTACTGGGGATCAAGCCCGCAACCTGAGCATATGCCCTTGATTGGACTTGAACCTGGGATCCTTTGGTCCATGGGCCTACGCTCTATCCACTGAGCCAAACCGGCTAGGGCTTCCATCTTTTTCTATAGAAGGTGGAGAAAATGCTGTCTGTCCAAGTCCCTATGGTTCCCAGAAAGTCTGTCCATCTCTGTTCATAGAAGATGCCAGGTTCCCTGTAGCTGGGCCTCCCGCCGGTGCCCAAGCCTGGGCTGCTGCCACCTGCTTCACGGCCCCGTGTGGGGGCCAACCTGAGCGTTTCCAGGACGCACCCGCCTGATGGCAGAAATGCTTCAGGTTCGGCTCCATCCGTCCTCTGGGCAGCAGCCCCTCATCACGCCTCATCACTGTGCTGTAAGGACACACAGGGCGAGGCCCCTCTAACCTCCCCCAGACACAGTCACAGGCATTGGGCCTGTGCAGGCTGAGCCCCTCCTCCTCCACAGCCACTGCCCCTGCTGGGCTCCATCCTTGGCCAAAGGGATTGAGGAAAGGAGTTTCCCATGCTACTGGCCTCTGTGCCCCTGCCCCCATCCCCACCCCTTCCCTGCCCCATCCCGTCTCAGTCTCCCCACATGGTGCCGTCCCAGGGCCTGATTGTTTTCATGTTTCATTTCAGCAAAACCACAGCATGAAGCCAGGGCTTCTGCAGGATGGCTGAGGAGGAGAGGGACGGAGCCTCAGGTGCACCTGTCACCAGGGTTACGCTCAACATCTGCCCGAGAGAGAGGACCTTCTTTTAGTTTTAAATGTATTTTGATTGATTTCAGAGAAAGAGAGAGGGCG
Source organism: Lasiurus borealis (assembly GCA_004026805.1). NCBI lineage: Eukaryota > Metazoa > Chordata > Mammalia > Chiroptera > Vespertilionidae > Lasiurus > Lasiurus borealis. The sequence goes on from PVJN01026111.1 coordinate 27,601, forward strand.
AGGGGGAGAGAGAGAGAAACATCAATGATGATGAGAGAAACATCATTGATCCGCTGCCTCCTGCACGCCCCACACTGGGGATCGAGCCTGCAACTTGGGCATGTGCCCTGACTGGGAATCAAACTGTGACCTCCTGGTTCATCGGTTGATGCTTAACCACAGAGCCACGCTGTCCGGGCAGGAAGGACCTTCTTGACTTCATTGTTTCCTCAAAGAAGGCTTTCTCACCATGTGGGTTGTGAGAACTCGGATTTTCTTGCTCTGAGTGGGTGGGCCTTTCCTGCCCACACACCAGGCCTCTGGGGTTCTCACCCGCTTGTAGAGACAAAAACCAGGGGATGGAGGCCTGATTCTTTGAATCAGAGACTTAACATTGTGCCCTCCAGGGTGTTTTCTTTTTATTTTTTATTCTTACAGTTTAATTTTTGTGCACATTTGCTTAACAATCCCTGAATGTCTAGGCCAGGTTCAGGTGACTGAAGAGCCTTTAGAAGTAATGGTATTGCTAGAACTAAGGAATGCTGAAAACCCAGTCTGGAGCAAACTGGGAAATCACATCTAAAAGCAGCTTGAGAAATTCTGATCCAGTAGCTGGGCTGAGGTATACCTGGCTGCTAGGCCACAGGAATGGCCGAGAAAACGGGGTACGGACCACCCAAAACAAGCCCAGCCAATCCACCGCATGTTACCGTACAGGTTTCAAAGCTCAAATCCCCTGTATTCAATGGTAAAGCTTACAAACTTCTGTAAGATATGTTCGCTGTCAAAAATGGGATCACTTCCATGGTAAACCAGCAACTATACAAGCCGCGTCAAAAAAAGGCCGTTTGCTATTTGACCACAGAGAGCAGCATTAAGTCCAAAATATGTTGATCCATGTTCCGGTAGATTCCTTTCTGCTTTTGGAAGTTGGCTAATTTCTCTGTTTATGATGTCCAAAATGTGTTCTTTCTTGAGAGTATCATCATCTGATTCGTGATTTCCATCTTGAGCCCATGCTCTCCCTGCAGCCTTCCATGCTTGCTCAGGCTTTCCTCGACCCTGAGGCTCACTGCAACCTTCACTTTGCTTGTGCAGCACAGACAGCCATTTTCCCCAGGGTGTTTTCAATGTGACCTGGGGAAGAAAAAGAATGGCTAGCAAAAGAGCTGCTGACAAGGGTGGGTTTGCAGGCACTCCTACTGCTGGTGGCGGTGGCGGCGGTGTGTGTGTGTGAGTGTGTGTGTGTGTGTGTGTGTGTGTGTGTGTGTGTGTGTGAAGGGGTGTGCATAGCCGGATTCCACCTGAAGGCAGCTCGATGGCCCCTCCTCATCCTGACTGGGCTTCTGAGAAGAACATGCACCTCTCCAGTGGATGCTAAAAGCAAGCATCTCCCCACCACGCACACCCTGCCTGCCACATCCCCTCCTGCATTAGACCAGTGGGGAAAACAAGGGCACACGGGTAGTTTGTTCTCTGAATAAGCTTGTCAGGGAGCCCAGCCAGCTTGGTTCAGTGGATTTGTTGCAGTATCCCAGGGCAGGAGGACTAGGGAAACTGAGGCAGGAAAGTTAAAACAAGACCACACAGTATGGGCCGTAGCTTGTAACTAACAAGCTGTTATCTTCCCCAGCCCAGGACACAGAGCAAATGCTTCAAAACAACTTCCCTGAGGAAAGAATTCAGAAAGGGAGGGGGGAGGAGGGAAAGGAAATCCAGCAATGTCACTCCCTAAGCGGAGCAGCCAGCAGGCTCAAGGCTTGCCAGGTGCTGCTCGTGAATTCTGGGAAGGCCACAACCAAGTAGAAAGGGGTCTTGAGAATGAATCTGCACCAAAACACCAGCAGAGGAATTGTGAGGCC